>MJUU01017328.1:10263-32598 GCA_002080025.1 Modiolus philippinarum | reverse complement strand
AGTTGCCAAAAGATGTCAAATTAGTAAGTGTACCCATTCAGAAGATTTTAACAAATTTGCGGTAAAGTAATGAATATTAATATATAAATAGAGTGGGTTTTTGATAAGTATTTATCATTTTATTTTTTGCAAAAGAAAAAAGAAGAAAAATTAGCAACTGAAAAAAAATTTATTTTACTTTCAAATTAATAAATTTAAGTGAAAAGTATTTTCTGAGTAAGAAATAACTAAATACCGAAGTTACTGTGAATTTATTTTCTGCATATGCGCATTTCGACAACTTATGTCTCTTCAGTGCAGATAGAATCTAAACTTTTGGAAGACCATTCACTCAAAGATGTTCAAAAACTGAAAGAGAACAAATAACCAATATGAAAATATAATAATAAATAAATAAAATAAAATAAGAAAAAAAAATAAAAATGGGTACTCAATCAGTCCACTACTACAGTGTTTATTCAAAATTAGAATACATTAAACCTATTTTTACTTTTAATGAATGAATGGACAGCAAAAACTCATGTTTCATTCTGCTTATAATTTAATAATTGTTCCCATATATTAAGTTCATTGCAAGCAATTTGCAATGGTATTCTTACAGGTGCATGAATAGGACGGGAGATAAAAAAGTGAAAATATATCTTCAACCGTGTGGGCAAAATGGATTGTCAGACAAAAATGTGAATTTAGATTTCTAGCCTCGTTTGTCTGCTGGCAATACATTATGTTTTCTTTTCTATTTCCAATATTAAAATATTCGCGTGTCTTTCTAAGATCAGAGTTTAAAATTCTCTTTAATGGAGGAATGGACTGACAGGACTTAACAGCTTCATGTAAAGAATTCCATGCACGTATAGTACTAGGGAGAAAGTTATTATAGAATACTGATGTGTTACAAAAGGGGGCCCGGATATTATTATCTGATATATTTTGACGTAGATTATATTCAAGTACATTTACACCATATGGTTGTACAAGCTGATATTAATAGGGAAGAGAATGACCATTTAATATCTTATACATAAGAATAAGCTTGTGTTTTTCTCTCGTTTTATAATGTGGGAATAAGAATAAGCTTGAGTTTTTCTCTCGTTTTATAATGTGGTTCCCATCCTAGTTGCTCATACATTTTCGATTTTGACGAAATAACACGACTTGTACACTCTTGTGTGTTTCCTATGTAGTTCCCTGGCAGATTGTGGCATGTAATTGTAATTTTCGGCCATTGTAGATGTTTTTCGTTATCCACTTTTTGTACATTGAAGAATCACTTCAGAATTATTTCCTAAAGAGAGCAGAGTCATTAGGACTCGTATAGAAGGCTAAAGGTGTAGGGACTATAAGGGCCAAATTTGGCCCCATCTCAAATGTTCATATTTTTTTCAGGGAATTATCTCTTCATGTCTATATAACTTTTTAATATTTATCACTTAACATTTCGCCAGCAAACATCGTTTAAGGGGATAGACCTGGGGTAGGGGGAGATAACTCTGTTTTTCACTTTTCTAATACTTACATAAATAAAAAGAATCATTGCGATAGGTAAGGTTAAAATTTTGAAATTGTTAATTTTTTTTTCCAAAAGCAAATAAATTTACATTAACAGCAATCAAACATCCAGTTATTTATAACGAGTGCATTAACTCTACATTTTTTTCAATGATATCTAAAAATGATAAAAATTTGTAAAAGTCAAATTTCTTGCAAGGGAGGTAATTTAAATGATAGATTCAGCAATTTTATCGATTTTTACACATTTTATTCTAAATTTAGGAAAAATGGAACGGTAGAATTTTCTAAAATTTTAATATATCGAACATAAACTAGTTTTCTTTCTATCTCCCGCCGTGCGCGGTCCCGGCTTATGAATAGGCCCGCAGCATCCTCTGAGCTTGGAGTATTAGTCTTCCTAACAGAGGACCCCGAGGGAACCCCGGGATATAGAAATAGGACCTAGTATCTCCGGCTTGCGGGGTGTGACCCCTCCTAAACGGGGGCTGACCCCGAGGTCCCGGGATATAGAAATAGGACCCATTCCGTGGTTGTGCGGGATTAATAAATACACAACCCATCTTTCGGCTGGGATGTAAACTCAGGTCCACGTGTTGGAAGAAATGCCACGATTCCTGCACGTTAAAGAACCCTTGTAGCAAGCTTTTTTGAGTCACGGGTCCGTAGATGATCGGCTACAAGGCTAAATTCTCCGCCCTTTTCGATTTCACCCTACTTTTCCAGTGGCAGTCAGAATTTTCCGTCCCATGACCCTTTCCATACCCCAAAGTGATTATTTATTAACAAACTTGTTCTCGTCTTGATATAGCTGAAATATTGCTGAGTAGACGTTAAACAATATTCAATCAATCAATCAATTTTTCTATTCTCAGTTTTTGGTGAAAATTAAACGACTCATTTATTTACAAGGAGTGTTTAATACTGATCAAAATATATCTTTATTTTCTCACAAACCAATGATACAATGGTTACAGAGTTGAGGTACAATACAAATAAATATGAATAACATACACAAATATTTCATTAAATACAAAAAACAAAATATCATGAAAACTGTTGAGAACTAATGAGAGAGTAGCAATATACATAGGATTTTCAAGGAGAACTGACATTTTTATTGATAATGCTAATAAAATTACAAAGTTTCCGTAAAGTTTCTGGTTTTTTACTATTAAAGAGATTTGAAAATTTAATGACATTTTGCCTTTTGAAGAAATATTTTGGAATTAATGTTTTTCTGTCTTGTTCAAAAAACGGGCATTGTAAAATATAGTGATATTCGTCACCTAGTTCTCGTTATGGGCAAAGCTGGCAAATCTTTGAGTGTTTGTCCAACTGTCCAACGGCCCGTTTCTATCGGTAATTTATGAATCGATAATCTAAATTTGCACAGACTGTAATTTTTTTTATTATCTAAAACGTCAAGATAGTTTTCAAAGCTGAGATTTGTCTTAAAAAGTCTATAATTCGGAGTTGTATTAAGAGTAAACTTTTCCGCCTATACTATTCAGAACATGTATGTATTTCAGAATAAACGATAAAAATTTGTTATCATTATTCATGCTTACTTTAACATATGTTTATACTTAAGAATTTTGCATTTGAAATAATTTTTATATCCAATACAAATTTAATTGGAGCAAATTTTATACACCAAAATCAAGTCCTGAACGGACCAAATAATATGAGGAAACAGGGTATCTTTGAGAACCACTAGACAGAAAACGGGACGGTAAAAATTGTTGAAAATTGCTTAAAGTCAACATGAACATATGTAGTTGCAATTCTGAAAATATTTTTTTTTTAAAAATCAAACGATTGGAAAATTTCAGGCTTCCCCAGGTCTACCCCCTTAAAAGAACAACTAAAGCTCGCAAACTTCGTACTATTTATGGCATACACGATTTTATGTAACAATCTTAAAAGTTTTTAAGGCACACTGGGGTATATGATATGAAGACATATTTCTCACTGGTCGCTCAACAATGATATCCTTATAAACGGTTGCTATGGAGACAAATGTTACAAGGTTTTGAGTATATAATAACAATTATTATGATAATGACAATAATGACCTCAGGGTTTTCACTTTAATTTAACAAATACAGTTTGGTACACAATTGCAGAATTTGAATTATTTATCAACTATAATTTAAATATTGGACTGGGATTAGGTTTTCTGTCTCGTCTATAAATTACCATAGCACCCAAGTACCAGCATTATGTCTGATATAAACCAAGTCTATTTAAATCCCCTTTATGAAAAAAGACAAAAGAAAGAACAGAAGTTAATGATGTTTGCAAAGAAGACCACAGACATGAAGATTTTAACTTCAAGATATGACCTATTTCATTTCATATAATGAAGTGGGCGGTACTGAATGCATTAGGAGCGCTATATTATTTTTAGTACACCGTTTGAACATTTGGTCAAATTAATTAAGAATGTACAAATTATATTCTTTGTTGGAGTAAAAAGTTGAAGCTGATTTACTGTGATGAAAAATATTAGATTCTATTTCATTTTTTACCATGTATCACTATGGACCAAGTGCGAATCCATGGGATCAGTATCAGAGTCTAAACAATAGATGCGATTCCGATAAAATAATTATTATTCAACAATCGCATATATTGTTTTACTTTCATAATGATCTCGTCGATTCGCACTTGGTCGATAGTGATGTATGCGCAATTTACAATCACATATCTGTTTATCTTTTATATATATTATTAAAATGCCAACAGAAAGGGAGATAATCAAGTAAAAATAATTATATAGCATTTACATACCACCGAAGTTGCTGATTTCTGGTTGCTTTGTGACAATTCTTTTTCACTAAGCTTTGAAACAGCCATTATCTGCACATTTTTAAAGTTAAACATTTTAGAATTGATTTTATAAATATAACTTCTCAAATTTGCGTGCATGATTAAGCAGACAATCTTTATAACCAAATAAGGAATCATAGATTTGTGTGTCATATTCTCGAAAAGAATCCGTTAGTACACCTTTAAATATAAACGATCAATGAGTAAAGTGATTTTTTACTGATTAAGTTTCATTAAAGATCATCACTGGTGTTGGGTCGAAGAAGAAGGAGTAGTATACAGACCATTTCCTTGACCGACGTTGAAATTAATTTTGGTTGAGATGTTTTGCAATTTACAGTAACATCAAACTATATTTTGTCTTCACATGATATAACATTCTGTTCTTTAGAATTATATTTGTATCAATAACTTGAGCTTGGATAGTCTTATAAAACGAGAAAACCAATTTGTTTTGTTTTGTTTTTTCTAATATCTCCTTCGTGGAAAGCTGTGTGTCCTTAGTTGATTTGGCTTTTCATTCAAATCCAATACGTGAAATTTGAATCGGAAAAAGTTCAATCTATTTTTATACGTAAAAACTCAGTTATACATCAATACATTGAGAGGGAATCACTAAGTTGAGCTAAGGGCGACATATATTTAATCGTTTTGAATGGTTTTTCGTCAATTAAAATTTAGTTAAAGAATTGTCATGTACGACAAATTATAAATGCTTTTCAATTTCATAAATAGTTTGTTTTTATGTTGTATAAATTCAAGGCTGTCATTCGGTTACGCCGATAAAAATGATCGTGAGGGATTTTAACGGTGGTTAAGCATTGAGATGAGATCGTGAGGGATTTGGTGACACCATCGTGAGGGATGTTTATCGAGAGAAATCTTACAAGGTCACATTTCATTTCAAAATATTTATTTATTAGGGCAGTTATTCCCTTAAATATTTATGTCTGTCAAAATGGTTTAACTTAGTTAATAAAAGTGTACCGAAATAAAAGTTTAAAAGCCTACAGTTTTTGCACATTTACAAAAGGCGTCATCGTCATCAACATTTTCAAAGACTACAAAATGTAAACAAAGGTATATTTTTGCAAGATTGTGAAGATTTGGTTGATATTTATTTGTATTTTCATACAGTTATCATAACTACAATATTGTGTGCAAAATTGTATCCAAAAATATAATTCCAAAATACAAGCAAAAAAAGATTATTCCTAAAAAAGTAAAATTTCAGATCGTGAGGGATTACGTTACACCTTTTTATGATCGTGAAGGATGATCGTGAGGGAGTACAAGCCGCTTGCCAAGATTATAAAATTTGTGAATATTTGATGAATTTTGAAACTCTGTCTGCAAATAATAATGACGTTCGAACAAGCATCTTAACGTTATATTGGAAAAAAAGCGTAACAGGCACCAGAAACTCAAACGGATGCTTCAAATAAGGGAAAATGTTTTAGAACGTTAAAACAAATAAATAATCACACCACAAATGTATATAATAATATAGGTCTTTATATGTATGACAAACAAAATGTAACAAAAAAGGGCAAGCAAAAAGAACTAAATTAAAAAGAAAATATAACGAAAAACACATTATTTATATGTGACCATGGTAACTAATACGATATCTGCACATTAATTATTGCCGTCTGCAATACAACTTGTGACTTCATCTATTCACGTAGATGCATCTGTCAATCACCAAAATACCTCGGTCCTATTGAACATATGAAGAGTTGTCACATACTTCAGACAACTATATAAAAATTATAAACTTTGTGTGGCGGCATTCCTTATCGAAAGACATTGAATCCTCTCTGCTATACACACAGCTGATCTGCACGAGCACCTATACATCATGTACTGCATTACAACCCTAGATTAAACCTACGAGGAGGTATCACCCGGTTACCGAAAGCTATATTTTTATATAGCCCAGGTAGCCGCGTGGTCTAGGGCGCTGGACGTAGTGCAGGCGGTGTTGCCATAGATGTCACAACAGTGATGGTTCGAATCCCGGAGAGGGAACTACCAATGTGCAGATTTAACAATGTTGGGCTGATTTTCAGACGTATATATAAATAATTCATTAAGCCCAGTATAATGTCTCTTGATATTATCCATTGGACAGGTATAGTATGAAGAGTTGTCACATACTTCAGACAACTATATAAAAATTATAAACTTTGTGTGGCGGCATTCCTTGTCGAAAGACATTGAATCCTCTCTGCTATACACACAGCTGATCTGCACGAGCACCTATACATCATGTACTGCGTTACAACCCTAGATTAAACCTACGAGGAGGTATCACCCGGTTACCGAAAGCTATATTTTTATATAGCCTAGGTAGCCGCGTGGTCTAGGGCGCTGGACGTAGTGCAGGCGGTGTTGCCATAGATGTCACAACAGTGATGGTTCGAATCCCGGAGAGGGAACTACCAATGTGCAGATCTAACAATGTTGGGCTGATTTTCAGACGTATATATATATATATATATATATATATATCCTGCGACACTGCGGACGAGGAATTAATACGAAATGGCCATCCAGGGCCAGTAATAGGTATCTATGTCTCAATGTCGATGCATTTATCATGATGGATGGTTACGTTCTTTTCCCGAAAGTTTCGGACTCCCAGTTGACAATACTTTGCGTTGTCTCGACTATAAGATCAGAAGTTTACCATAATTAAAATTATTGGAAAATGTCAAAGCTCCCTTTGAATAGCTCGTTCCTTCGACGGTTATTTGGATTTCGATTTGTATACCTAAACCAATGCCTCACCCTGATGACCTGTTGATAGTACCTATAACTAAGGAATTTCAAAGTCCAGAACTGGCCCGATTATTAGTGGATACTTTGAAAATTCCCCTGTCGAAAGACACCGAATATTTGTGGCAAGTTGGGTTTTTTTCATTGGTACACTGGGTTTTTTAATATTACATAAATTCGGTCTTTCAAATGATGCTAGTTGTTTAAACAGAAAAAGAGAAAAATTGATGTTGATTTTATGTGTTATTTTCTATCCAAAGAAGGTTTATATAATAGTTTGCCTAAAAAAAAAACAGGATGGAGACCTAAAATAAGAAATGAAGGGATATGGAGTAAATGCATACGAGACAAACCTCTATAAATACGTGTTAATATAAAGCAATGGAACAAAGTTTTTATTGTTGTTCTTCATCTTGAAATAACCATAAGGCCTTCAACATTGAGCTTTGCTCATACCTCACAGTAAGTTCAAGACGGCCCCTAGCACCGCTTGAGTGGAATTCATTGCTAATTGTCGAGCAACGCTACAACCATGCTTCATGATCATTCAAGAATGCGGTGTTGCCAAAAAACATAAAATCAACTGACAAAGTGTGCAACCGCTGTCCTCCGTTGACCGACAAAAGAATAAGAGAAGACATTTCACAACACTTAAACAAACACAGGGCACTCATCGAGTCAAAAGTATGAAAACTTGGCATAATAAAAACATGAGTTGTGTGCACAACAAACAGGTGGTCAGAATAATAATTTGATATTAAAAAGATAAAAATAGTAATGGTGGATTACATGATACCCCGCCACGTTTCACAAAATTTCGAAGTATCAAGGGGCATAACTCCAGAACCCTTTGGACCTCTGAACCCATATTCGAACTCGGCCTGAGTTTTGTGGTGAACAAGCTACATACCAAGTTTGTTATTCCGTTCAAAAGTTATCAGTCGGAAACCTTCGGGGGACGGACAGACGGACGGACGGACACACGAATGAGGGTATCACATAATACCACGCCACTAAGTGTGGCGGGGTATAATAAAAATGTCAAAATTTAAAAGATATGCTAGTGCATCCATATGAGAAATTCTCTCAAGCACAATTACACCATAATAGAAATGTATATAGAGCATACATGAATCAAACAAATTTCAACGAAATGCTGATAAACATTTTTTCTCAGTTAAAAGTGTGTTATGCTGGTCCCTTTAAGAGCTTTTCCAGTATTCTAGGTCATTCGAATTAATTCTAAACATTACGTTTGAAATCTTTTGAGACCATAGACGAAAACGATATGAATTAAGGAATCCGACAATTTGATTCAATAGTGAATATACATATTCATGTGCTTCAAGCGGGAACAAGAATAATGCACTACTGCACTTTTGAAAATACCTAAAATTAGCATCTTACCATTGTTTAATGTGCTTTTTGATATCATCGTAATATTGCTGAATATAGTAAGTGAGAACCGAACTGTCAGTCTTGAAGGAACAATCCAAGGACAATCGCAACATTGGAAAAACAAAGAAACAAAGTCATAACATGAGCAAGGCACAGTAAAGAAAAATAGACATACACATATACAAAAATGAATAGGAGAAAAAAAAACACATTTCTTTTCTTACAATTATGGTTAAGCTTAATCCTTCACGATCATAAATTTCGTCACCTCATCCCTCACGATCATTTTTGGATAAAAATCCAAAAAATCTTATTTTTTGTATTTATCGTTTACCTAGTACAAAAAGCAAACCCATCATTAGTAAGCATCATATAAATTATATAGGTTGTAGCAGAAATTTGAACAATGGGCATAGGCATTTTTCCAAAAAGAGCAAAAAATGTGCTACGAATCTTCAAAAAGTCAGTAGGGTTCAACGTCGCCTTTTGTAATTCTGAGCAGCATGTTGTACCTTTTAAATATTTTTTGGTCCTAAGCGATAGTCTGATAATAATCATTTTGACAGATACATTTCTTTTTCCCTGTAAGTTCTCTCCTTTTTCAAAATTTCAAGTTTTTTCAAAATAATTGTCAATTTAATCCCTCACGATGGTGTCATCAAATCCCTCACGATCCGGTCTCAAGACTTAACCGCCGTTACAAATCCCTCACGATCATTTTTATCGGCGTAACCGAATGACAGCCTTGAAATTTATTTCAATAGGTATAGAAATCCAGTATTCATTCTTACTGGTATCCGAAGCGATCGTTTCCGCCATTAATTACACGAGTGTTCCTATCTCGAAAGTCCCGTATTGGTGATTTGTTCTCTAATAACCTTTATGGAATTTGTACACATCTTTCGGTTTCTGGTCTTCTTAATGCTTTGATCGTATCTGTACAGAAGTGAATGGCCATCTGAAAAAAAAACTAAATTTACAGTATTCTTATGTAGATATAGATGAATTCCCTCAAACAATCGATTCCGCTCCACGTCGTTCAGCTCAAAAACCTTTTTATCATGCTGTTATAACTGTATTTTTATTTTGCAATAAGTTTAGACTTCGATATTTTGTTAATAAGTGTAAGCCTGCCAAATGATACGGCAATTTTTTCGTAATTATAAACACGAACAACTATTTCATTTTCGAGGAGAGGTCATGTATATTTTAGAAAAAGCCAGTCTGTTACTGACTAATGAGAAGGGAAAAAAATCAGAAATACAGAAAAGGGCATCAGATGCATCATTTTTACTAAAAACAGATAAAAAAAATCGTCAACCAGAAAGTGACCAAAATAATTTTGCGTTTCCCTCAACAAATCCTTCAGGGACCGAGACATTTGTTTATTGTATGACTTATATGTTTCGCAAGTAATGATTAAAAATTACTTCATTTAATTGATGTAAAATTGTTGCAATACTTCCTTTTGTAGACAGATTTTTTTATATGTGTCAGTCTTAATTTTTCTGTGGTTGAATAATCTGTCACTCCAGACATGAATTATCTGCTCCAGACATGAATTATCTCCAGACATGAATTATCTGCCAATGCATTTTTTGTAGTAAAAGCAAACAAACAAATAAGAGGTAAGTGCTAGAAGACTTGTAAAAAAATGTCAAATTCTCAAATTCCAGTGAGTTCTAGTGATATAAATGTAATTGTCAAGCAACGGTTGGTTGACCAGTTTTGTCAAAAATGGGTATCCGAGATGTGTCATTCGTCCCGAGGACTTTTTTATATGAATTTAAAAACGGAACTCTCACTTGAGACTTATCTTCTCAGATTATCGTTATTTTATAGAAACCTAATCTGTAAGTTAAGATGCTCAAATGTAAAGTTCCCAATTGAGACAGGTCGTTGGGTTGGGAAGCCGAAAGAAGATAGAATATGTGAATTATGTTTAGATGGGAATATTGCTGACGAATACCACTATCTTTTTATATGTAGGAACCCTGGCATAACTCAGCTTCGTGATAAGTATATTCCTGCGTATTTTTCTAATACACCAAGTCCTCAAAAAATGTATGGACTATTGTCAAAGTGTGATATCCCGGTTTTGAAAAGACTAGCAGTATTAATTAATAAAGTTATAAAAATGAAAATACACTTAAAAATTCTTAAATATCCCTAGTTAAACGTGTTGCCTTAGTTCCACGAGATGCGTCATACTTCATTTATTTTAAAGTACACTTGGTTGTTTGATTTACCTAGTCTCATTACATGAATATACAATTATATGTTAAAAGTACACCTGGTTGTTTGATTTACCTAGTCTCATTACATAAATATACAATTATATGTTAAATGTGATCTTAACTAATTTCACGATTACTATCGATTTAAAATGATTTCGTGTACGCGGTCCAGCTGCGTGTGGTGTGAGGATACACATATGGCTTGAATTTAGTGCCATATGTGCTGCCGTATGTGGATCAGCACGCTGCACGGACGCTGGACAGCGTCCACTGAGTTACTTTGCGTTTACATAATTGTTATAATCTGCTTGTTCTATAATGTCCAAAATATTTTTCAGTGTCATGATATATATGTGTGAAATGTTTATATATTTTTGTTATATGATGCGTTTATTTATATGCATTTAAATATGATTTATTCAATGTTTCATTCATTAGCATAATAGGCTTTGTAATAGACTTATTACTATGATTTATGATTTAATTGTGTATGATTATGTCTTGTCCGTCATTGTAAATATTTTGTATTGTCTACCTCTTGTTGCATTGTAATCAATGTCAGAGTGTATGAATAAAACTTGAGTTTGAAATTTTGGGAGTGTGATGATGAAATATCTGCAAACGATTATGATTTATTAAAAATTCTGGATTGGTTTTACAATTGAGGCTTTGTACAATAAAGATGTATATCAGTAATTTCCCTTGATAAAGAAATGGGTGTTGCAATCAACTAATCAAAACCACAGCTATATTGCTGATATGATGTAATATGTCATAAATTTTTGACACTATCTTGTACATAAAAAAGTCACTGTAAAACAACTTCAGTATAACACCAAACAGTCAGAAACCCGGTTGACGAAAATTATCTACCCTTTAAATTAGGAACTCTCCAAAACTCTAGCCAAAAACTTATACCTCCAAAATGGACGCGGCGGTTTGGACAGGTCCTGAAAATGTTACTGTATCATTAAAAAATCGTTCAATACCGGGATTATAACAAAACAGATAAGATAGCAAGTAGTTTTTCTTTCAATCTCATTGTTACAAAAGACGCTGAAACCAAAAATAACATTACAAAATAGGAGTTGAAGTCGTTGTTATGTCGACCCCGAAGGCATTTATTAACAACTGGTCGATGAGAAAAAAAATCGCAAAAAATTCAAATCTGACTGTGCGAGAAAAAGCACACATTCGTTCGATCGGCCTTCCCAATGCAAATTCAAGAGTCGATTTTCAAAAAAATCGAAGCATATGCCAAAAATCGGTACAGTTTAGAAAACCCGTTGTTAGGGTGAATCCAGGGGAGACAATTGCTTTGTTTACATTTTTAAAAGGGTGTGTTTGACTTGAAAAAACTAAATCGTGCTGATTTTTTTTCACTTTTGAATGGCATTGACATTTAAGTTTTATGTTGTAATTAGTTCGGATAAGGTAGTCAGAACACTAAAATGTGACATTACTTTTATTTAAAGGGATATATTACGTGACTGTATCTGCGTGCGTGTGTGTTTGGAAAAAGCCTTAAAAAGGGGGGGTCGTAAATAAGTAGCAATCGTATGTGTGTCATTTGAAAAGAAATAACTGTATTTCTAGCGTTAGTGTCGTCGATTTAGCCCGTAATGTCGTTTCAATAACAATGGTCAGCTTCAAATTGTGACATAGATTAATTGCAAGTTTACCATGATATTTAATCAGACTAATAAATTAAGTTCAAGGTTAGACGTCAGGAAGATTAGACTTTTTTTTAGCAAAAAAGTGGTCTTTTTGCTTTTTTCCAGATATAAAACACTACATCTCGTGTTTACTGTAAAAACTGAACAACACCGGTGAACTGCAGATTCCAAAAAATCTAGAATTCACTTCATAGACCTCTTCATAAATCAAATCAAACCCGTTGACAAGTTACAAATGTCGACAGCCAGGCAAGGACTACTGACAACCTATAATGGCGCTTTGTATCTTCCTTTCTGAATTCGATTTGAAAAAGTTCATATCCATGCTCAGGTATGAAGCACACTAGAAGAAAAAAAACACCCTTTTCTTGCGTGTACGAACCATACCAAAATTAGTCGACAACTCTTTGATTAAAAGACTTTTAACACAAGGCAATGCATATACTTGGACTATGAAAAAATTGTAACTTACTACAATTTGTATATACAGAATATTTATTTATAAAGAAATCGTAACAGGACTCGTGACCTCCAAGTTAATTCTTTTTTTTTCTCATCGTTGGAGAACCATGAAACCTCTAATCGCACCATCTTCACATACATACTTGTGCATTTTTGTCGAGTTTCCACCTTCTTACAATTTTGATATTCAGTAAAATACTTTATACTATAGTATAATACTATTGAAATTATTGTCGATTCGGCGATTGACATAGTTGAGGAACATATGTTCCTGTGAGCCTCTTGTTTTTTTTTCTCTCAATTAAATGGAATTGTATTAAGTACAAATTGATCACTAGCAAATGTGGTGAGGACTAACTATTTTATTTACGGAAAAATACAAAGATATATCGAGAACAGGAAACGGAAATTAATACCAGTATGTCAGGACAGGTTCAGGATGTATAATTAGATGGGATGCAATTTAAAAAAAAAATGACCAATATATTTTTAGACAAATTTTTGGCAAAAAATTCCCGATTTTATCCTACTTTTTTGTTTTAGGGGAGATCAACACCCCTCGAGCCACCCCTTAATGTGAAAGTGTAGACATTTACATCTTGTCGCAAAGGGGGTTGGGATTTGATATCGTGATATACATTTAATTTTGAATTACATATAGAAGTTAACATTTAAAAAAATATGATAGAATGAATACGAAAAGATCTTTTCCCTTGGAGAGGTTTTTTTTTTTCAATTCGTGCATAAATTTGGACTATTATTTTGTTGATTTTACATATTTATTTGCAAAGAAGCAAACAAATACAATACTTCAATACGATTCAGAAATAAGAATAATGATGTAATTATAAACACGAACAACTATTTTATTTTCGAGGAGAGGAGAGGTCATGTATATTTTAGAAAAAGCCAGTCTGTTACTGACTAATGAGAAGGAAAAAAAAATCAGAAATACAGAAAAGGTTTTTTACTAAAAACAGATAAAAAAAAATCGTCAACCAGAAAGTGACCAAAATAATTTTGCGTTTCCCTCAACAAATCCTTCAGGGACCGAGACATTTGTTTATTGTATGACTTATGTGTTTCGCAAGTAATAATTAAAGATTACTCCATTTAATTGATGTAAAATTGTTGCAATACTTCCTTTTATAGACAGATTTTTTTTATATGTGTCAGTCTTAATTTTTCTGTGGTTGAATAATCTGTCACTCCAGACATGAATTATCTGCTCCAGACATGAATTATCTGCCAATTGCATTTTTTGTAGTAAAAGCAAACAAACAAATAAGAGGTAAGTGCTAGAAGACTTGTAAAAAAATGTCAAATCTTTTATATGGGATTCTCAAATTCCAGTGAGTTCTAGTGATATAAATGTAATTGTCAAGCAACGGTTGGTTGACCAGTTTTGTCAAAAATGGGTATCCGAGATGTGTCATTCGTCCCGAGGACTTTTTTATATGAATTTAAAAACGGAACTCTCACTTCTTCTCAGATTACCGTTATTTTATAGAAACCTAATCTGTAAGTTAAGATGCTCAAATGTAAAGTTCCCAATTGAGACAGGTCATTGGGTTGGGAAGCCGAAAGAAGATAGAATATGTGAATTATGTTTAGATGGGAATATTGCTGACGAATACCACTATCTTTTTATATGTAGGAACCCTGGCATAACTCAGCTTCGTGATAAGTATATTCCTGCGGATTTTTCCAATACACCAAGTCCTAAAAAATGTATGGACTATTGTCAAAGTGTGATATCCCGGTTTTGAAAAGACTAGCAGTATTTATTAATAAAGTTATAAAAATGAAAATACACTTAAAAATTCTTAAATATCCCTAGTTAAACGTGTTGCCTTAGTTGCACGAGATGCGTCATACTTCATTTATTTTAAAGTACACCTGGTTGTTTGATTTACCTAGTCTCATTACATAAATATACAATTATATGTTAAATGTGATCTTAACTAATTTCATGATTACTATCGATTTAAAATGATTTCGTGTACGCGGTCCAGCTGCGTGTGGTGTGAGAATACAAATGTGGCTTGAATTTAGTGCCATATGTGCTGCCGATTCAGAAATAAGAATAATGATGCTCATCCGTCTCCATATGGATGAGATACCAAAGAAAGCCGAAAATAAATATCAATTCCCATACTTCATGAACATGTAATGCAATAAGGTTTAAAAAGAAATTCTAGAAAAAGCAACATTAATTTTAAAGAAGATATTGTCGGAAAAAAAATTTAACGAAAACTCTTGAGGCAAAACAAAAATAAAAAATCGGGTTGTGTCTTCAGTATTTAAAAAAAACGCCTTTAATGGTTGATCTCTGTGTAGAATAAAGATAAATATTTCAATATTTCGCTTCAAGTTCACAATTAATGTTTTAAATGATATTCAATATCTTTAATTAAAACGTTTTTCTCAGTAACAATGACATGGAATTTGTATTGAAGCAGTGTTCATTGATTAAAGTTTATGCTTGGCTAAGTTAGACTTCGGTGAACTCGATTAAAAATGTTTTTATTCCCGCCAAAATATGTCCAACTTTGAAATTAAATATAAAATCGTGGCATTTATGTGCGAACTTTTCAATGGATGCAAATGAAAGTACATTCTTTCTACTATACCCATGATTTTTTCATTAAAAAATGAAAATGTGCCAAAAAACGGTACAGTTTAGAAAGTAACCACTGTTATGACCGATGTTTGATAATTTTGTAATAACGATAACTTTTTATCTTCAGTTTTCTGTGAGGATCATTTGAAAAACACCATATCAATATCAATATGTGACCAAAGCAACCAAAACATATCTCTAATTAACTTTTAGAAGCGTAGCGAAAACTTTAAAAAATACTTTATCACTTTTTTACCTCGTTATAGGGAGAGTTCCAATTCTTTTGTTCGATTTCAAGATGGTTTCTGACTGCCAAAGGAACAAGAATTACGGTTATTACAAAACGAGATTACAAAAGAAAACAAAGGCATAAGACAGCCACAGGGCACGGAAATAACACCACAACATTCATTACTAAGGCACCGAGTTATCGTGTTAACTCCCATAAAACCGAGTTAAACATCAGGTGCCCTAGAACGGTAAGCATGTCCTGCTCTGCTAGCGGCCTCCGTCACACTATCAATGAGTCAATCCAGGCAGGGTCAAGTCAAAACCGGCAATATCAAACCTGTGAAGACGTGAATTCTAGTCCGTTTTAATTTGGTTCACCAACACGTTATATTTAGTTACAAAAATTAAAATATGAAATTATTTCCATTTTAATTTGTTTTACAACAAAGGTTTACGATATCCGAATTGAATTTTAAGTTTAATCACAAGAATCATGTATCTGTTCACAACTAAGGCACGCACCGGTATATTGAAGTGATTGCACTAATCTGGAAATACTCGCATCATCTAGTTTTATAGCATGTGGCCTTAACCAAATTTGCACAAACTCGTCAATAAATAATTTAACAGAGCTATGCATGACCATGGATATCTATGAATAAATTCCATATACTGTTTATTGTAAGAGCAACACGGCAAAAGAAATACATAAGATTTTGTCGTCAGCAACGACTGTATTTACCCCCTCCACAGCATTCGATTGTTGAAATATTCTTTGGACAAACAAAAATGCACATGTACATTGTTTTCTTGATTGAGGCTTGTGGAGGGGTCTAACTTTTCTATAGAATTTGCAAAACACGGCATTTTTCTTGAATATCAACTAAACACGCTGTGTTTATGACGTCACACGACGTCAATGTAACCATAGAGACAGGGAAAAAAAACTTTGGGCAGGGGTTCCCCTTTAGTTTATACAGATTTGTAAAATTGTGAAGAAAAGTATGTAGCATAATACTGTTTTTCAAACAATCAATGTTCTGCTTTTGGTTTCCATGGCAACTGAAAGCTCCACTATCCATTGTAACCCATTTCAGACCACCATTCGAAAAAAAATTTGGGCAGGGGTTCCCCAGGTAATAAATATTGCTGAATTCAAAAAATTCCGAGTCCCCCTTTCATTAAAAAAAATGGCAGGGGTTCCCCTAATAATCTAATCAATAATGTGTCAAAAATATGTAGTAGAATGCCTTTTTTTAAGATTCAGTGTTCTGGTTTGGTTTCCATGGCAACTGAAAACTGCACTATCCATTAAAACCCATTTCAGACCACCATTCAAAAAAAATTTGGGCATGGGTTCCCCTTATAATGAAGGTAATACATATTACTGAAATCAGTAATTTACAAAATATCAGAATACACAAATGTTTTTTTTTTCATCTAAGAATTTATTTTAACTGCATGGGCATTGCAAAAGACTTTTAGTAATATCAACATTAAATTAATTTCCTCCCTTAGTTTTATTACCTCCCTTTTTTAATTTTGACTTTGCATAATATCTTATTTTAAAGTTATTGACACCCAAAAAAAGTGTGTTGGTGTACATAATTAGGACTTTGAAATGAATTTACATGTTCTAGCAATATAAAAACTACCTTTGTATGAACAATAAAACTTTTTTAGCTATTTTTGTTATCAAATTATACCAAACATATTATTTTAAGCTTTACTGAAACGTTTAATTTTGTTATATTTTTAGAAGTTGTGACCTTTACCTTTGTCGCATAAATCCCAAAATCGATAGGGTCCTCCTCTAATCTGAACTCATGTCTTTACTAAGTTTCATTTTGATGAGTAATGTGGTTCTGGAGATATTGTGTGGAAACAGATAAGTCAAATTTTTGTTCTATTTTTAGAAGTTGTGACCTTGACCTTTGTTGCACAAACCTCAAAATCAATAGGGTTCCTCCTCTAATCATAACTCATGTCTGTGCAAAGTTTCATTTATATATGACATGTGGTTCTCAAGGTGTCATGTGGAAACCAAAAGTTGACGCCCGGATAGCCGGACACCCAGACACCATTCATCAAATTATAAGCCCCGGATAGCCGGACACCCAGACACCATTCATCAAATTATAAGCCGAGTTCGACTTCGTCGTAACTCGGCTAAAAATCCCGAAATTTTGGCAAAAAACAGCTAGTATAGTTCCTTCTCCTTTCCAGCCCTTACCCCTTTCTCCCCTTTTCGAGTAGCAATCAGAACTTGTTGTTCCGGTTGTCCCTTCCACCTTTGTTTCTTTCTTTTCGTACCTATATTCTTATAGTATAACTAACTGACTGTCGTGAATATCAATAAAAATGCCATGAGTGCCGAACAAGGCAGAAGGATTAAACGAGTTGCGGAACTTTGTTCTGCAACGAGTTTAATCCACTGCGTTGATCGACACGAGTGACATTTTTAGCTCACCTGGCTATGCCAGGGTGAGCTTTTGCCATCACTTGGCGTCCGTCGTCCGTCCGTCCGTCGTAAACTTTTCTTTAAAAATCTTCTCCTCTGAAACCACTGGGCCAATTTAATCCAAACTTGGCCTGGGTCATCAGCAGGTTATGTAGTTTAAAAAATGTGTTCGGTTAGTCCGAGGACCAAACAACATGGCGGCTGTTACTAAAAATAGAACATAGGGGTAAATTGCTGTTTTTAAACCGTTGCAGATATCAAAAATCTGACATTGGGTAAAATTGTTCAGAATGTCGAGATCTATCTGCTCTGCAGTTTTGAAGAAAATCTGAAAACCCGTCTGAGAGTTATATCCCTTTTCCGTAAATTTTTCAAAGTTTGTGCATTTTTTATTTTTTATTTCAAAAACTGTAACAGATAGAGGTGAAGTGTAAATTAAAAAAAATGTTCAGCATATCAAGATCTACATACTCTGAAATTTGGAAGAAAATCCAAAGGCCTGTGTATGATTTATTGGCCGTTTTCACCATTTTTTCCCAATGCCATATGGTTTATTGGTTATTTCCCTTTTAATTCTGTATTCAAATCTTCTTTGGTTAACTTTTCTCTTTTAAGTTTTAGAGAAATTCCCTGCTATCACTTTATTAAAAAAAATATTTCTTCCATAATTAAGAGCAAAGACAGTGTTTTTGTGCAAATTTCTACAATTTTTTGCAAAAATACTTTCTTAATCTTTACCTTATTTCATGTAATAATGATTTTCCTATATAAATGTCTTGTGCCTTACAGGAATGTCAGTGTTGAATCACTATAACCTCTGCTGACATGAATGGTATAGTAGAGACTGCTTAAATTTATAATAAATAAAGCCTTTAGTGAGCAGTTGAAAACCACTGAATGGATTTGAACAGAACTTGGCATTAATGATACTTATGAGGTGCTGACTATAATATATATATATGTATTGCGACTTTTATGCCTAAATGTCATCCAACATGGCCATCTGCGGGGAACTTAATTTATTACTCGACTGTATGGGCGCATACAAAGAATTTTTTATCTGAAACAACTTGGCTAGTCACAATGTATCTTAGATGGTCCCCTTCAAAACAGATGTCCTTCAAGTCTGTACCTTATGCAAATTGGCTACCAATGGGAAACCTAGTTTAATATAGAAGTACATTCAAAGATCTTCTTCTTTAAAATCATTTGGCCAGTTGGAAATAAACTTTGGCACAACACTTAATTTTCTTTAAAATTGTGTCCTGCAGATCCATCCCTTATCCAAGATGGCATGCAATAGGGAAAATAGTTAATTGAAGTTGGATCATATAACATAAATGTTTATTTACATAGTTTGAAAATGAGACCCTTTAACATATAAGTTTATTTGAAGTTATGTATTGGCCATGGTCCAGGTGAGCGGTTCAGGCTCTTGAGAGCCTCTTGTTATTGATATTCATGATGGTCGATTAGTTATGCTTTTTGTAATATAGATTTTCTGCTCAAAAACCGAGATTTAGATGCGGATTATTTTTTTCATTTCAATACGCCAGTTGATTACTTGACGACGACATTGAAGAGATATTGTGACGTTGCTTCATTAAGACGTCATCCAGTGACTAGAAATCCTTTATTTTCACCGGTGACAATATGACATTTATTTAACTGAAGAAAACTCGATAAATCACCGCTTTCTATATAATAACAATGCTTAACTTGTTCTCGTCCGGATATAACTGAAATACTGCTCACTGGACGTTAAACTCTAACTTATCAATCAATCAATCAGGATTATTTCTCATCTAAAGGTGAAAAAGTACCAATATATGACTATTAGAAAGATGATACGCATCATCACATATGAAATGTTGAAATAAAAAATCTATTTGATCGTGAAAGGTGGTTTAAAATGTCAGCTGACTCATGAAAATTGATTGATTGATTGAATATTGTTTAACGTCTACTCAGCAATATTTCAGCTATATCAAGACGAGAACAAGTTTGTTAATAAATAATCACTTTGGGGTATGGAAAGGGCCATGGGACGGGAAATTCTGACTGCCACTGGAAAAGTAGGATGAAATCGTCAAGGGCGGGGAATTTAGCCTTGTAGCCGATCACCTACGGACCACCCCAAAAAGAGCTTGCTACAAGGGTTCTTTAACGTGCAGGAAGCGTGGCATTTCTTCCAACACGTGGACCTGAGTTAACATCCCATCCGAAAGATGGGTTGTGTATTTATTAATCCCGCACAACCACGGTATGGGTCCTATTTCTATATCCCGGGACCCTCGGGGTCAGCCTACGTTTAGGAGGGGTCACACCCCGCAAGCCGGAGATACTAGGTCCTATTTCTATATCCCGGGGTTCCCTCGGGGTCCTCTGTTAGGAAGACTCATACTCCAAGCTCAGAGGATGCTGCGGGCCTATTCATTAGCCGGGACCGCGCACGGCGGCATGAAAATTGAACGACATCTCACTTCCTTCGGAAAAAGGACCATCGACATAAGTTGACTATTGTGACACAACAATTATTAATAACAAATAAACTAAAGACCGGACTTTCTTTAACTTAAGTAACATACCGAAACTTTTCAGCTCTGGTCGGTATTAATTGAACCGTCTATTTTCGTGCCTTATTAAACACTGACTGATGAAAACATTTACCTATTTTTATTTTAATAGAATAGATTCTGACCTCTGTATTGTAATTTTACCACACATCAACTGTAAACTTACCCTTTTTTAATTTGCATATGAGATGATATTTGACAATGAGAGGACATGTCAAAATGAGTAACAGTGTAAAGAATTTGAGAAAACTCAAAGAAGCCGCTTAAAAGTGTTCGTGAAAATGATATTGCCTGTAAACTAAAAATTGGCTAGAAAATAAAAAATTATGGAATATGTCCCTTTGTTTATCTTTTATGTAATTTTAGCTGAGTCGTGTTTATTTGTTTGTCCTGAAATTTTCAGATTTGATTTTTTTAAATTTAATATCTTAATAATCGTCAACCATTTTACTATAAACTTTGAATTTTGTGTGGATTTCTTAATCTATATTATAATGAAAATTGCGTTCAAGAATACTTCTTTGTTTCAAAGATGAAAATCAAGCACATCTGCAAATGCGTTAATTGACAAGTTAGTCCAAAACGAAGTGGTCACATAGATGATCTGCTTAAAATTAAAATTACTTTGAAACTGAAATGGGGGTAATAACAGAATTACCGAAGAAAACGCTCAAGAGCCGAAGTCCGAGACCACCGGCAAAATTGTCGACCGCAATGGCTTAACTTGGTACAGGCATTTTAAAACAAATGGTGGGTTAAATCGGTTTTATTGCTAGCCAAACCTCCTCTTCCATTGAAAGAAAAAATAAATACGTGTACATTCTTTTAATGAATTTCATATTTCG
Source organism: Modiolus philippinarum (assembly GCA_002080025.1). Classification (NCBI taxonomy): domain Eukaryota; kingdom Metazoa; phylum Mollusca; class Bivalvia; order Mytilida; family Modiolidae; genus Modiolus; species Modiolus philippinarum. The sequence continues at coordinate 10,964 of MJUU01017328.1, read as the reverse complement.
GAAGTTCTGTTTCCATTATAATTTTGGATGGTGTGAATATTTTTTAGTGTTGATTATATGTAATAAGGAGCTCTTCACAGTATTTTACTCGTACCAAATATAACAGCATATTTCTATGACCGCTTAATCGAATTCAAACTAATAAGGAAACTACCATTTAAGGGGTTGAGAGGATTGAAATTTACCGCCTTTCGACGTCAACTGAGTGGGTACTAGGGCACTTCAGGGTATTGCTATATCCAAATCTATGATTGTTATCAACAGAAAATTCTTTTAAAAGAAAACATAAAAATTTCTTACTTCTGTCAATTTGTTCTATCATTTTTCTATCTATTCTTCAACTTTTTTCCTACGTATCAAACATATTCACAATCTAATATTTGCATAAAATATAAAAAACAGATTATTAAAAAAAATATCCCCAATTTACGACTGCACATTGAAAAAGTACATTAAAAGAAAAATTACCAGAGACAAAGAAAATTAATAACATGTTACTTTTTCCACATCTTGAAGCCTCCGTGTACAATATGGAGATCGTCAGGTTGAATACCTTCCCGTTTTACTAACCATTCTCAGTTTAGTGGTTTTCTTTTAAATAATCTGTTGGCCGACATCTTGTATCTTCACATAAATTACATTGAAAGGACTTCTAGATTATTTCAAATAAGCAACTTACAAGACAGAAGACAATTTTCTGG
>MJUU01017328.1:0-10144 GCA_002080025.1 Modiolus philippinarum | reverse complement strand
GTTTTTTTTTGTTTTTTTTGCGACGTAAAGTGCGGTATCGGTTCACCAAGGGGTAACTTCCTTAACAATTATTCATGCGGACGTGACAGTGGATTTGGCCTTTTTTTCGGCTGTCAGCTATATCTGTATTGGTAGTGATTGTCGAAATTTTGTTTATATTACAAAAAGAGGTCGGAATCTTAAGTTGCATATTTGACCCTACAAACAGAGATGCATAGCTGGGTCTACCAAATGCACAATAAACCCTTTCTGAACTCCTAACTTCGTTACTTACTGCAGTCAAAGATGGCCTAAAGATATATAGTGATAGAGTATACTCAACAAGTGGCGTGATTCTCAAAAACTCAAAGCATTTTTTTTTAGAATATCTATATTCAATCTGAAATCAACAACTGTAAGTGTCAAACCATTTAGTTTTTCAACATTCTATACTACTCTTCGACATGGCAAGATAAAGGCAATACTCCGGAGTTAAATACATCAGTTTTTCTGTACTAAAATGGTGAAAAAAAGATATTCATATTTAGTGATAGGAAAAGGTGCTACCTATTTTGTTAAACATTACACTGATTCACACAAGAAGTATACAAAAGGGAATGTCATCGCAATGTTGGAATTCTTGATTGATAACATATTTGTAGAATTCGGAGGACAAATATTCCAATAGACAATAGAAATACCTATGGGGACTAATTGTGCGCCACTTTTAGCAGATTTGTTTCTTTATTCGTATGAAGCCAGGTTCATACAAGGGCTAGGTCAGAAAAAAGACAATAAGCAAGCCAAGTTCTTTTATTTCAGCTTCCGTTATATAGATGATGTTCTGTCATTAAACAGTCCTCAATTTTGGAATAACCTCTATCTTGTATACCTAAATGAACTAGAGATTAAAGAGACTACTGATATATCAGCAGCAGCATCATACCTGGACCTATATATCTACATTGACAACTCTTGATGTCTGAAAAAAAACTAACGACAAGCTTAATGATTTCGACTTTCCAATAGTGAACTTCCCCTTTTTGAGCAGAAATATTCCATCATCTCCGTCATATGGCGTCTCATTTCACAAATCATTCGCTGTTGCCGTGCCTGTAGTTCGTACATCGATTTTATCAATAGAGCGAAATTATTGTCTCGAAAACGTATACATCAAGTTTATGTTCAGTCACTGTTGCAATTGTCACTACAGAAGTTTACGGTCGTCACCAGGATTTGACAGACCGTTACAATGTTTCCATTTCACAGATGAAAATAGATATCTTTCGGTAGATCGGTAGATCCAGGGTTTATTACTGGACTGAAAATCACCGCCTGTGACAACACCAGACATTTCACTGGCAGTGTACCGGGTGCAACGCGTGAGGAAGATCATGCTTACCCTACCAGAGCACCTGATGATACTTCAGTTTTTTTAGGGGTTCAAACTGCCGGTGCTATAGGTTTGTGGGCTCTTGTTTATATTTGTTGATCTGTTTTGTCTTTGTCATGTTGTCTAGATATGGGTTGGATATGGATTGCCGTAATTTTAGGTTTTTGATTTTTCGATTCCCCGTTTCATCACTTTTTTCGGTATTCGTTTGCCGATTTAGGGTAAAGTAGAATACACATTTTATCAGTCAATGGTTTACAAAGGTGCTACAGGAAAATGTATGGCTGGATTAATTATTTTACCGACTGGAGCTGATTAGTTTCGGTATGTACCTCAAGAATGATTGATATACAGATAAGAACACTATAAATGGTCGGGTTTCAAATTACCCTCCCCCCGACACTTTTTAAAGTTTAATAACGTCATTGACAAATGTAAAACCTTGCCCTATCGACAGGAAGGGACAAAATGTGAACTCTGTTGAGTATATAATGTGTTAATTACTGCAAGTAAATCTTTGATATGTTCTACATAATTCGATGTTACAGAAAAACAAATGAGAACTAAACCATTTAAAACCGAATAAACGAGAGATAGTGGCAATAAAAATTTGTATATTCGTCCTTTTTCTTCTTCACTATTTATTATTTTCAATGCTTTGGATGTTTCTAGTAACAAATGATATTATATCAACAAAAGATAATTGTTTCATATTTACTGATATCTAAGCGTCTAAATTTTCTACGAATTTGTTATCGTTTCATTAAACAATCATTCAAAAGCATACACTGGACTAATGGTAAATTTAATGCTATCAATTGATTTCGAATGACGTTTTGAGAACAATTCTCTATAGCCAAGATCTTGTTTGCAAGTTTTAGTTCAGTTCATGTCAAAATAATCAAGAATGGTATATTTTTTCAACTTGCGAAGTTTTTGTTGAAAAAAATTGTACATTCCGATCCATTTCATGATTTTTCTTGGTAGAAACAATATAAAACATTCTGTAAAACTGTCATATTTCAAAATATTTCTTCATTGACAAAAACAAGGAATATATGTTGATGTAAAAAATTGCAACTTACAATTTGAATTATTTCTTCAAATTGAAAAATATTTCAGGAAATAAAGAAATTAATACCATTGATGTCCATTGAAAAACTGCACCTTCAATTCTAGAACATGATTTTATTTACAATATGCAATTTCTCTTCTTTTTTTTAAAAAACTACCTACTGCTGAGGTGTCACATCGGCTTAATTTTTGACTACTTTTGGATTATGGCTTTATATATTGTTTGATTTTGATGCTGCTGATGATAAGTTACTCCTTGAAACACGTGTACAGCATAACGAAATTTACCGTTTTCTATGAAACTTTGGTATTAATGGTATCTTGAGAAAGTCGATAATTTTGAAAAGTACCAATATTGTAGCAAGTACATAACTGTCTAAGTGACTTTCGAAAGTTAATATTTCACTAATGTAACGCCTTAAAACATATTGAAATTTATTTTATTGTGAAAAGCAGCAGAAGAATACCGAAGGAACGACGGAGTGACAATTACAGAAATCAAAATCCAGAGACATGGCGTAAACGAGAACACAGAAACACAATGACATTAGATAGCTACGAAAAGCAGAAATAAAAACACAACATTCAAAACCATGGCACTCACAGTGTGAGCTCCCATGAAAACGAGTGACATCAGGTGTTCCGGAAAGACAGCCACCCCACTGTCACACAGTCAGTGAGTCAATCTAGGAGATATACATTCAAAAATCTAGTGTATGTTTATTTTGACGACTATAGAATTATATTTTAGGATGAGAACAGTCCCCGACTCGGCAGCTTTCTAGACAGTGTTTTTGTTCATTAAAAAGTCACTGTTCTACCGTAACGAATCAAATGTAAAATGTACTCTCCTTGTGATGTAGAGGTAGGTATATTACTTCTAGTTCAAAACTTGGAAGTTAAAATCATGCTCGACATATAGCTTCAATTTCAAATGTCAATGTTCGTCATTTTCCATCGAAAGATCTAGGTACGAAGATGAAGAAGGTGTTTCAGTAGTTTCATTAATTCAACCTCATTGGGATGGATTTGATGTTATATTCCTTAAATGTAGGATTATTAAGAGGAAATACTTTGTCTATGAACGGTGGTTTCAATTGTGAGATGACAAGTGGAAAACGAACGAAACCTCACTTCATTCGGGTAAATGACCATCGAGATGTGATACATCAGCTATAAATGACAAAAAAAAATTAATACCAACCCGATTGTAAATTGGGTTTCTACATATGGTCATTTCGACAACTCGTGCCTCTTCTGTCGAGACAAAATCTAAAAACTTGGAAGACATAGAGATGTTTAAAGACAAGGACAACATATGATCAATATGATCTAAATGGAAACCCAAAATCAGCAAAGGACAGACCTTTCCATGAGGGAGTTACTCCTAAATTTTCAACAAAATTTACAAATTTGCCAAACAAAATCGGCTTTTGGGTCGGCACCGAAATACTGGTAAATGCCCTTGGGGACTAACTGTCCACCAAAAGAGGCATCGCCCAGCGGTAACAAAAAACTAAATACAAAAGTGACAATGCAATGGAATGTTCACTTAAATTTTGACGACGTTAATTATAAATAAATCCAATAGAAAAATTATTGAAGATTATCTCATTGAACAAGGTTTGTTATAGATTGGTAATTTGGAAATCAATTAAATTTTAATTTCAATATCAAGAGGCCTTTGATATTGTGATGGATGTGACCTATTTTAAAAATTGACTTCATTTGGATATTTTTTTTCAGGAATGAAATGGGGAGTGGGAAGTATATGCTGGTGAGCTCTGTTCACACTTTTTCTAGTTTCATTTTGAAGATTGGAGTCTAGAACCACGTACACTAACATTACTGCAGAATAATACAATAATTTTTTGTTCCAAAGTTAACTGAAATTTAGGTTTGCCTTCATCATCTGAACTCGAAAAACTGTTCTTCGAAAATGTGTACAAAAAATCATAAGTAAACGTGTGGGAATTTGACAGAACTCAATATAACCCCTTTAAAGCATTAATGTAAATAATATCGGTTTTAAAATATATTATTTCCTACAAATTAGCCAGAAAGTAAAAAAAATAATGGAAAGGCTCCTTCCGGTTTTTTTTTATGCTGTTATAGTTCAGCCATCAATGTAGTTAAGATAACAGTAAACACTTACAATGGCCGGATATTACAATCACATGCCACAATCTACTATAGGGAACTGCACAAGAAAAGCAACAAAAAGACACAAAAACAAACATAGATGTTTAATTGTTTGTCCTGAAATCTCAATTAATATTAAAATTGTTCAGATTGGATTTTTGTTCTCTTCATAATCTTTAAACTGTAATGGTTATTTTCTTTTTTTTTCTTATCACAGTATGAAAATATTGGCACAAATTGTTATTTCTTACAAAACCTGCAAACAAGCATTCTAGAATATTTTCAGTTTCCTTAAATATTTGGTTCTGCTATTCAGATCACAAGAGATGAGAAATAAAGCCACGAATTCTACGGAATTGCCTTTCAAATTTTTAGTGTATATGTTTTTGGGGCCATTTAGGGCTTGCTATATGGTTTGAGGTTCCGCAATGTGTTGAAGACCGTACAGTGACCCGTAGATGCTTTGTTTTGGGTCGGTTTAAGCTGAATATGGGATGTTGTCTCTTTGACATTTACCCCATTTCCTTTCTTTTCCATGTAATTAAATCTGTCTATAAAATGCTAATAAGCCACAATTGAAAACGACTAGTATTTAAAAGCAGCATTAACAACAACCATTGATTTTATAATGTTTTCAATTTAATTTAATTATAACAACTTAAAAAAAAATTAGAACTGAGCCGTCTGTCTTAAGAAAAACTAAAAGGCAATGAAAACATCTGAAGCACAAAGCAAAAAGCGCAGCACAAAAACGAAAACTAAGGACACGAAATACTAGTAGTTGAAAAATACGAACCCGAATAAAACAGCCATGGGTGAGATCATGTACATCTCTTATTTACCAGCCGTTGTGAAAATGATAAAGAAGTTAGAGCCAGTACAGGAAAAGACATACTTAAACTGTAATGTAATCTGTGAAACGGATATCCAATAGCGATCTAAACTTCTGCAGTGATGACTTTGTTTAAGAAACGTATTTGTGAGCAGCTTAGCTCTACCAAGAAAATCACTACCTTAACTGCCGAATGAGTTTGGATTTGTTAACTCCATAGAGGGTGCTGTTTGAATGTTGGTACAACGAAAAGAGAATTTGAATATTGGAAAACTTAAGTCATCGCGAAATCACTGTGAACTTTTAAAGTTGTAAACTTTTGTGAAAACACATAATTTCAGAAATATCAACTGCAAAAGCGTGCACCATCATACTATCTAACATAAATGATTTCACTTCATCGCAAGCATCTGAGATCGTCTGAAATTTATATACAAACAAATTTATATACAAAACAAACCATTTAAAATGTCATATTTTTTTAATTATGGTAATCATTGAAATTACGGTTTATTCCTTACTGAAATATACCAGAGTTTATTTTGGCAAAGTATAATCCACTTTGTGAGTTTTTTTTTCAAACGAAGGCAATATATGGACTCCTTACGTATATACATACCTTTCTCAAAATTCTCTAATGTGCACATAATATAATGTTTTATCATTTTACAATATTAGTTGCGTGATGTTATTCAAATCACGTTCTACAAACATCATTTGAAAAGCCATTATAAAACAAAACTTTATATATTTTCAAACGTTTGGTAAACAACATATTTTTATGCTTTCAACTTAAATAAACCATGGATAATGTCATAAAATAATAAATTTTAGACCTGATAAGGGTATACTGACCTCGGATTGCTAGTCACTTAATAGTCAGGTCTATAAACCCAGTCAGTCATTCTTAAACATTTCTGCCTCCAGTTAATATACGTAGCAGTTCCCAACTCGACCATATCGTATTATAAGCACTACACGTAAAATGGAAAAAAGACTATATTAACATATAAATAACCCATCAAAAGCAATATTTTAAGATTTAAGGGTAATGGGATTTTTTTCGCATTCGGTTGAAATCTCACTTGATTTTTGGTTTTCCAAAGGTTTATAAAGTTGCATGGCGGAGATATGAAGGTAGAAAACGTCCTCTTCGGAAATTAATCTACTGTTTTTTTGTCTTTTTTTCTCGAAACAAAGTTGTCATTTACGAATATTGTTATAACTCTTTGACCCATTTACTGAATTCAGCTTTGTCGTTCTGTTATCTTTTCAGGAAAGTGGTCCCAGAGTTGAAAGTCTTCTTGTGTATGCTTCAGGAAAGTGGTCCCAGAGTTGAAAGTCTTCTTGTGTATGCTTATTTTACTATTAGGGAAACCGGATAGAGAATGGGGAAGTTCGGGTTCCCATTAACCGGTGAAAATTGCTAGTGCCGGTACTAAGTCCGGCTATCCCAAGTTCCTAGCGCTTTTTAGAGCACTTCCGTTGTGGATTGTGGCATGTGATCGTAATTTTACGCCATTGTAGGTATAACTGTTACATGTATCTAAGCTTCTCTTTGTAATTTTTTTTTACCACCAAAAACCGCTTTGCACAAATTCTTTCAGCAAGTATATTATGTGAAAAGGTGATACGTGGGTCAAAAAACTGTCACATAGAATCTTCTGATATTTTTCATGATTTTCACTTTGTTATTAGGGACCGACCATTTAACTTGAAGGGTGGGGGGGCTATGGTTTTTTTCTAAAAAATATTTCGGATCTGATTTTTAGTGAAAAAAATATTTTGGCTGCCAAAATGATGAAAAAAAAAATTTCTGAAGGTGGCTTTCTGCCCAAAAAAAATAATGTTAATTTTGAAAAAAAAATATTTTGTTGATACACGTGTAAAAAATAAATAACATTTTCGAAAAGATTTTTTACCAATTTTTATACAGGATTAAAATGATCACTCTGCAAAAATTTATAATGGATGAAATCAAAGAATGTCGAAATTCTTGTCCAAGGTAAAAAATCTAAGAGAGAAGCATCGCAAGGTACATCATAAACAAGCTCTTCCGTCACTAGGTTAGCCAATATCTTTTAGTCTGTTTTTATCTATTTTGTGTATTTGATAGATATCTGAAGTACTCTTTGTCACAGTTGCCACGTGAGTTAGTTTTTATTAGTTAGAAAAACCCGATTTTCAAAACGTCCTTCGTTTCTCCTATTCTCCACATAGTCAAGTGCACTCGCTCCATAAAATAGCATACTTAATATGATTAACAACGTGTTGTAAACATTTTCTATGCTGTTTTTACTTACTTTTTTATATTTTTCGACATAAAATAACCATTAAAACATTATGACAACATAGCATGTGGTAAATTAGCATCATAAATATCAAATTATGTCAGCATAACAAAATACCCATAAAGACAAGTGAATTTCACCATCTTCACGTTTACAGACATAAAGAATCAAACATGCAGTTGACAACTATTGCAGTATTAGTCTGTGTCATAGGTAAGTCACTTTAATCATTTATTCAATTATTGCGTGCTTACTAAGATGCACTTAAAGATCATTCTGTTTTGGAAAAAGAATTTTTTCGTTTTTTTCCTACGATTTTAGCTTTGGACAAATCATCTAACGTCATGTTGATTGAATGGCAGCAAGGGCTTCCCTTGTCGTAGCGCACTCCGTGTTTACTCCAATTGGTACAAAGACCTGTAGCTGCAAGATTTACATCGCCTTTCGCATGTTTTTGGTTCTATTTTTTGCATTCTTTATAAAAAGATGTGTTTAATCACCAGTTTAAAATCAAATGTACATTAAGGGAGTACGAGTGTCAAAAATTTTGTAATTAGAATTAAAACTGTGGCCTTTTTTGAAGAGATTTACTTATAAAACAACTTGAGCAAAAAAATTTGAAAATCCAATAATTTTTTAGATGTACAACGTCAAAATTTTGGCGGGGAACAGATCTCTGTAGAGTTTTCATTCAATTATATACCTTGAAATAAATGAAAATATAATAGAAAGTTAGTAAAATTTTATACATTGCTTATTTTATGCATTTTAAACTGACTTATGATCCGGAAAATACGATACATGTGCAACAAAATTTAACTCTGTTTAAATGGATAAACCCCAGGATATCGAATGCTTCTGAAATCTGACACTCATACTCCGTTAAGAACGATGAAGGAGTTCATGAATTTCGTATGATCCCGATTCATTTTGGTACAATTCAGGATAACTCTATTTCTCTTTGAAAAATACTGGATTTTCGATTAATCTTTGTAGTTGAGAAAGGTTATTCTATTAAATAAAATCCAATACATTCAGTGAGAAGCACTGCTCAATTTAATGTCGTTGAAATAAGGGTTTAATTAGGTTAAGTGTATTTCGTCGACAACACGCTGTTTAGGAAAAGTTATTAGTACATTTCAAGTTAATAAGTACTTTGTTTTAAGGAGGTATATATCTATATCCATCAGGTAAAACTCTTGCTCACTTGCATCTTTAAGGAATTCATTTCTGCTATCAGTTGCACAAGAGTTCCTTAATTGAAAGCCCCGTGTGGTCTAGCAAATTTGGTATTGACCTATTTGTAATTGAATAAAAGAATTGCGAAATTAAATTACATAAGAATCTTTCTCCCCCTCCTTAAGCCGTTGGTTAAATTTGCAAACGACTTCTTAACTAACGGGCACGGATTCAACTTCAGTGAGATGTTTACCGCCATTTAATATTTGTTTGAGTTTTACACAAAATGTCATGGTAGAAAACATTCTCTGTCTGCTAGGCTGTGATTTACTATATCTCTATCTTTTAAGCCACTCCTTAATGAAAAAAGATAACAGAATACACTTAAACACTTACAATGGCTGAACATTACAATCACATGCCACAATCCACCAGGGAACTACACAAGAAAAACAATAAAAAGACAAAAGACAAACATAGACAACGATAGGAACTCGGGATATCCGGACGTGGTACCGGTACCAACAACAACTAGTGGTAGGGCTAAACCGGTTTATGGTACCAAAACCTCCCCTTTCTCTATACCGTTTCCCCATAGTATAATAAACATACAAATAAAGCCCAATACATGTAGACCACTATGTTTGTCTAACTGATCTTAATACTATTCAATTGCTCTTCATAAAATGATGCTATTCCTTATAAAGACAGCATTGAATCAATAAGCAAAGCTCTGTCCTTAGCTGATTATGGCTTTACATTTAGATCATATTGGTCATTTGTTCTCTATCACTTTTTACATATCATTGAGTTATGGTATTCCAAACGTTTAGATTTTATCTGCACTGAAAGAGACATAAGTTGTCGAAATTAGCGTATGCAGAAAGTAGATTCACAGTAACTTCGGTGTTTAGTTATTTGATGATGACATTTTTTTTCACAATGGCAAATGAAAGGATATGGAGTAAATGTACACGAGACAAAGTCTCTGCAAATACATGGAAAGGAACAACGCTTTTATATTGTTGTTCTTCATTTTGGAGTCCGCCGTGCGCGGTCCCGGCTGAAGAATAGGCCCGCAGCATCCTCTGAGCTTGGAGTATGAGCCATCCTAACAGAGGACCCCGAGGGAACCCCGGGATATAGAAATAGGACCCAGTATCTCCGGCTTGCGGGGTGTGACCCCTCCTAAACGGAGGCTGACCGCTAGGGTCCCGGGATATAGAAATAGGACCCATTCCGTGGTTGTGCGGG
>MJUU01017327.1:17079-28579 GCA_002080025.1 Modiolus philippinarum | reverse complement strand
CCTTGACCTCAATTTCACGGTCTAGTGGCCACGTTAAGTTTTTCTGCTTAAGTCCATTTCTCAATAACTAGAAGTGGTAGGTTGATAATATTTGGTATGTAGGTTGGTCTTGGGTAGTACATGTCAGTCTTGAGGGTGACTTTTGTCCTTGACCTCAATTTCACAGTCTAGTGAGCATGTTCACTTTTCTGATTAGTTCACTTAGATTTCACATCAATTTAGAGTCCAGCAGGGACAGGTGAGACATCTTTTAGGGTCATCACTTGTTTTTTTTGTAAAAGGTGGGGGGNNNNACTACTCCTCCTAGACCACTTTGTGAAATTCAATGAAACTTTCACAGAATGTTCAGTAGATATTGCCATTGTGCACCAGCTATTTAAAATTTTTATTTGACTTTGATTATTTTTTTTGAGGGGAAGGGTTACATATGGAATCAAATGGGGGAGCTTTTGTGAGCTTTGCTCACAGTTATTCTAGTTACACATTGTTATTATATCATCTGAAGATGTGCATGAAGTAATAGGTTTGCTGTTCAATGAATGAAAGGGGATATAATTAAATTTGAATATATTCTGGAAAAAAGAGGGGAGGTACCCTGTTAGGGCATGTCCTCCTAAACGGGTGCATGAATTTCGATGAAACATTACACAGTTGAAGTATACCACCTGAAGATACAAATGACATAATATATATGGTTCCTTATGCAATTTTGAAGTAGAGATAATTCAACTGGACAAAAATGCTGGGGGAAGTATATCATTGTTTTCATACTTGTAATGTGTCCAGACTTGAACTGTGTCAACACCTGTAATGTGTCCACAGTCCACACATACCAAAATTTGCACTTAAATGTACCATGTTGATACAGGGTGCAATAAGTGGGGGTTAAAACTGACTGCCTTTTTGGTGACAGCTCTATGTATATGTTATCAGGCTCTTGACAGCTATGTTTGTAAAATATCATCCCGTGAGCCAGAATATGAAGCACAGGGGCGAGTGAGTGTAGTGAACGATCACCAAGCTTCATATTCTGGTGAGCAGGATGATATTTTTCATGTACTTCAGCTGTCAAAAGCCTGAAACTTGTTTATCATCTTTATTTTGTATTTAAGATTTGTAAATTTTGAACTGAGGTCTCAAATTCTTCCAAAGTCACGCCAGAAATTCGACATACACGTCATTTTCGTCTTTTCAACAATTTTCAGCTGCATGAAACATTTTGTGTAGTTTTTGTCTCGCCTGCGACGAAAGTCGCGGAAAGCGAGACATAGGTGTGCAAAGTATGACGGTGACGGCGGTGGCGACAGCGTAAACTGAAGTTATTTTGTAGAACCCTTTGTTGTAGGACCTTTATATTTGGTCCATAGCCTTAGGTAGCTTACGGTGAACCCTATCTGGCAGACACAAAATCATGTGACCTTGACCTATATTTTGCGGTCCAGTGACCAGGTTAAGTTTTTTTGCTGAAGTCTGTTTCTCAATGACTACAAGGTATAGGTCAATGGTATTTGGTATATAGCTTGGTCTTGGTTAGTACATGTCAGTCGGCCATATGGCTTTTGACTTTGACCTCAATTTCACGGTCCAGTGACCAGGTTAAGTTTTTTGCTTAAGTCTGTTTCTCAATAACTACAAGGTATATGTCAATGATATATGGTATATAGCTTGGTCTTGGTTAGTACATGTCAGTCTGCTATATGGCTTTTGACCTTGACCTTAATTTCACAGCCCAGTGACCAGGTTGAGTTTGTTTGCTTAAGTCTGTTTCTCAATAACTACAAGGTATAGGTCTATGAAATTTGGTATATAGCTTGGTCTTGGTTAGTACATGTCAATCTGTCATATTGCTTTTGACCTTGACCTCAATTTCATGGTCCAGTGACCAGGTTAAGTTTTTTTGCTTAAGTCTGTTTCTCAATAACTACAAGGAATAGGTCAGTGATATTTGGTATACAGCTTCGCCTTGGTTAGTACATGTCAGTCTGCCATCCGGCTTTTGACCTTGCCCTCAATTTCACGGTCCAGTGACCAGGTTAAGTTTTTTTGCTTAAGTCTGTTTCTCAATAACTACAAGGTATAAGTCAATGATATTTGGTATACAGCTTTGCCTTGGTTAGTACATGTCAGTCTGCCATATTGCTTTTGACCTTGACCTCAATTGCACGGTCCAGTGACCAGGTTAAGTTTTTTTGCTTAAGTCTGTTTCTCAATAACTACAAGCTATACAGGGATTTTTCATCCATCTCTCAGGGGCCGAATATCGGCCCATTCCCAATGGCAATTTCCTTACTTTTTTCCAAATTTATAGTAAAGAAATTCCCAATTTTCAAATAGTTACTTGACTTACTAAACTCGGTTATTAGGATGATGAAATTAAATTATTTCTGTATCAAGTTATCGTCATATTAACGAAACCAATCTTCAAACCGATCCTGTTTTTAATCTTTCTGACAACTACCCACACTTTATTTATAAAAAAACATTGCAAGGATGCATGAAATTGGAATACCGCTTGTGTTTTGTGTAAATATTCACGATAGAATGGTCAAAAGCAAGTCAAAACAGTCCTTTGTTTGTCAACAAAATTGCAAATGGCGGACTTCCGGGTGGTATCAAATTTGGAACCAGATTGGAGAAAAAACTTTCCGGATTTTGTAACCTATTACTTCTGCAGGCACCTTAAAATTTTCAATGCACTTTTACTCATTAAAGAATTGTGCAACTGAGGGTAACAACTTTAACATGGATTCATGGTTGTTTTTAACTGACTGCCTGGTTTTCATCAATATATGTTTCTAGTGTTATCATAAACCTTTTAATATAGTAAATATTGCAATATATATAAAAATATGAAATTTTACAAAATCAAATCAAAGAAATGAATTTATCTAAATTAATATCAATTATAAAGATTCATTTTACAATTTCCCAAAATTCATCTTTTGTCGATAAAAAATTCCCAAATGGGATTAAAATGCCATTTCCCAAAATACCCTGAAAAATCCCTGCTATAGGTCAGTGATACTAGGTATATAGCTTGGTCTTGGTTAATACATGTCAGTCTGCCATGTGGCTTTTGACCTTGACCTCAATTTCACGGTTCAGTTCCCAGGTTAAGTTTTTTTGCTAAAGTCTGTTTCTCAATAACTGCAAGCTATAGGTCAATGATATTTGGTAAATAGCTTGATCTTGGGTAGTACATGTCAGTCTGCCATATGGCTTTTGACCTTGACCTCAATTTCACGGTCCAGTGACCAGGTTAAGTTTTTTTGCTCAAGTCTGTTTTTCAACAACTACAAGTGATATGTCAATAATATTTGGTATATAGCTTGGTTTTGGTTAGTACATGTCAGTCTGCCATATGGCTTTTGACCTTGACCTCAATTTCANGATTTGAACAGTTTCTCAATTACTGTAAGTGGTGGGGTAATGATATTAGACATTTAGGTTGCTCTTAAGTAGAACATGACTGTTTTAGCGACCAAACAGGGACAGGCGAGACATCTATTAGGGTCCACTCTTGTTAATTATTTTATCAACAAACGTTCTGCAACCGGCTGAATATTTTCATGTCGATTTTAAACGTTGCAGCAACCTTTGGGTGTTACATTATTCTGTCGTTCCTTAGAGCTTTTATGATGTCATAATGTGAATACATAGAAGCTCTGCAGGATATATCAGTGACCTAGTTTCTGTAGTTTTTCTGACGTCTTGTTAACCTATTTGTGTTATTATGACTCTGTTTTGAATACCTAAATAATTGGAGAGAGAAAGTGTAAAAGATTTTTACTCTTATCAGCTTGATTTCGTATGAACACTTGAACAACAGTTATTACTTTTGAAACTTTGGGAGAATAGCTTGATATACTTTTAGTATTCAGGTCAACTTCTGATATATCCGGGTCAACCAGATGCAGGTTTTGCGGAAGTACTCTACAGGCTGATATAACCATAGGGAAGGATGATAAAGTTGGATATAAGTTATTTGCCAAACAAGAACAGTACTAGTGACTCCCAGTTTGTAATGTATTTTTTATTGTCCCCCGCTGCAAAATGGCAGGCGTCCGTGTGTCTGTCCGTCCGTCACACTTTCTTGCAAGCGCTCACATGCCTACAAATTATAAAGGATTTTCATGAAATGTATACCAAATGTTTATATCACTAACACCTTGGTCAAGTTCGAAAATCAGCCTTGGTCGATACTTTTTGACAGAGTTATGGGACTTTGACCAAAATCATGACTATTTTTTATCCAAAAACTGACCTTGTAAGCGCTCTCATGCCTACAAATTTTGACGGATGTTCATGAAATTTGTACCAAATGTTTATACCACTAATACCTTGGTAACCTTCGAAAATCAGCCTTGGTCGATACTTTTTGACGGAGTTATGGGACTTTGACCAAAATAACGACACTGTTTTAGCCAAAAATTGACCTTGTAAGCGCTCTCATGGCTACAAATTTTGACAGATTCTCATGAAATTTATACCAAATGTTTATACTACTAAAACCTTGGTCAAGTTTGAAAATCAGTCTTGGTTAATACTTTTTGACAGAGTTATGGGACTTTGACAAAAAGTAATGGCCCTGTTTTATCCAAAAATTGACCTTGTAAGCACTCTCATGCCTACAAATTTTAACGCATTTTCATGAAATTTATACCAAATGTTACACCACTAATACCTTGGTCAAGTTTAAAGATTAGTTTCGGTCGAGACTATTGGACTTTGACCAAAATAACAACACCGTTTTATACAAAAATTGATCTTGTGAGTGCTCTCATGGCAAAAAATTTTGACAGATTTTCATGAAATTTATACCAAATGTTAATACCCCTAATTCCTTGGTGGAACATCTGCCGTAGTCGATCCTTTTTGTATCCCCACATATTTAATTTTTGAACTGCCCTGAATGTTTGAAAATATTGCAATTTCATATACAGTATACTAGTATATTACATAAGGTATATAAGTTCCTATTAATCTCATTGGCTAATATGCTCACGTGATTTTAAGAATATTCAGTATATTTCAGCGTTGTTTCTAATTTTAGGTATATTGACGGTGTGTTTCTATTTTTATACGCCCGTCGAAAGACAGACGTATTATGGTATACCCTCCGTCCGTCCGTCCGTCCGTCCATCTGTCCGTCCGTCCGTTAACTTTTTGGTTTCCGGAGATTTTTTCTGTAACCGCTTGACGTATTGATTTGATATTTAGTATATGAGTATATCTAGGTGAGATACAGATCAAGTTTGAATTTGGTTCCGGTCGGTTGATTTTGTACAGAGTTATGGCCCTTGGACTTAGTGAAATTTTGAAAAATATAGAGTTCTGGAGTTTTTTTCTGTAACTGCTTGACATATTGATTATATTTGGTATATGAGGATATCTAGGTGAGATACAGATCAAGTTCGAATTTGGTTCCGGTCGGTTGATTTTGTACAGAGTTATGGTCCTTGGACTTAGTGAAATTTTGAAAAATATAGGTTTCCGGAGGTTTTTTCTGTAACCGCTTGACATATTGATTTTATATTTGGGATATGAATATATCTAGGTGTGATACAGATCAAGTTCGAATTTGCTTTTTGTTGGTTGATTTTATACAGAGTTATGGCTTTGGACTTTGTAAATTTTTGAAAAAAATCAGTTTCTCCACCTTTTCTTTACAATGTGTGAATATGTTGATTTGATATATAGTATATGATTGTATGGTTATAAATTACTGATTAAGTTTAAATTTGGTTCCTGTTTAATGATTTTTGTGGACAGTTATGGCCCTTGGACTTAACATTTTTTTGAAAATTCATTTTTTGCACCTTTCTATGTATTAACTTTACATATTAATTTGGTACATCTTGGTAAGGCACATATTCTGTTTGAATTTTTTTTCAATCAAAATTTTGTTGTGGTCCAACAATGCCATAAAGTTTGAGTTGACAGTGGACGGGCGTATCATGCGCTCTTGGCGCAGCAGTTTATTAAGTATATTGACGCTATGTTTCTATTTTTAGTTTTATTGACGCTGCATGTCTGGTTGGACTTTCAGACTAAAGTTTTTCACTAAGAAAAGGTCTTGTGAAAAAATATTTTAATAAATATTGGAAAACGATTTACTTATTAATGGGAGTTTCCGCTGGGGAAATAAAAGAGGATATTAAAATGTTTTTACAAAGCAACCACTGAAATCTTTAACAGTTGTCACATGTTTTGTATTGCACACTTCACGTATAAAAAGGCTTACTTGTTTATTTTTTTAGCTCACCTGGCCCGAAGGGCCATGTGAGCTATTGCCATCACTATGCGTCCGTTGTCTGTCGTCCGTCGTCTGTCCATCAACAATTTCAAAAATCTTCTCCTCTGAAACCGCTGGGCCAAATGCAACCAAACTTGGCCTGAATCATCACCAGGGTATGGCTTCTCAAAGTTATGTTCGATTAGTTGGCCGGTCAAAAAACATGGCCACCATTGCTAAAAATAGAACATAGGGGTAAATTGCAGTTTTTGGCTAATAACTCGAAAACCGTTACAGATATCAAAAATCTGACAGGATAAAAATGATCAGCATGATGAGATCTACCCACTGTGCAATTTTGAAGAAAATCTGAAAACCCATCCCGGAGTTATAGCCCCTTTTCTGTTAAATTTTCAAAATTTTTGCATTTTTTATTTTTTATTTCAAAAAGTGTAACAGATAGAGGTCAAATGTAAATTGCAAAAATGTTCAGCATATCAAGATCTACTTGCCCTGAAATTTTGAAGAAAATCCAAAAACCCTTGTAGGAGTTATTGCCCTTTCTTCACCGACTTTTTTTAAACTTTCCTATTTTTCAGCTATTATTTCCAAAATTATAGAAGATGAAGGTTAAGTGTAAATTGATGAAATGTTTGCCATGCTGTGGCGACTTCAAAACTGATGTTGAAATTTGTTCCTTGGCCGCCATTTTCAAAATGGCCGCCAAAAAAAGGCGGGAAAATTCAACATTGTCCGATTTCAATGAAATTTGGTTTCCAAATATATCTTGATGTTGCGAGTTCAAATCCGGTGTTGAAAATTGTTCATTGACCGCCATTTTCAAAATAGCCGCCAAAAAAGGTGGGAAAATTCAACATTGTCTGATTTCAATGACATTTGGTTTCCAAATAGGTCTTGATGTCACAACTTCAAAACTGATGTTAAAAATTGTTCGTTGACCGCCATTTTTAAAATGGCCACCAAAAAAATTCAACATTGTCCGATTTCAATGAAATTTGACTTCCAAATAGATATTGATGTTGCGACTTCAAAACCAATGCTGAAAATTGTTTGTTGACTGCCATTTACAAAATGACGTCTCGACTTCAAAACTGGTGTCGAAAGTGGTCCTTAGCAGGAACCTTTTTGTCAAAAAAATAGCCCAACAAAGAAATATAAGAGAAATGTCGGCATTTATTTATCCTATGAGCACTTATGTAATAACCCATTCTAGATGATTACAGATCCACACCCGCCTTCAAATAAAGGTTCTATTTCTAATTAAATTCCGATGTATTGACAAAATTTTCCTCTGCAAAAATGTAATGAGATACCATAAAACTACATATGTTATTTAAAAATGATGGACTTTGTTACCCTTTTGGGGCCATTTAGGGCTTGCTATATGGTGTGAGGTTCCTCACTGTGTTGAAGACCGTACGGTGACCCCCTAGATGCTTTGTTTTGGGTCGTTTTAACCTGGATATGGGATGTTGTCTCCTTGACATTTACCCCATTTCCTTTCTTTTTCATATTTTTACTCTGTCAATATGTTAAATATGGACCTGTTAGGAATATATTGACCTTGGACTTCGTCCTTGGTCAATATAAACCTAACAGGTCCATATATAACATATTGACTTCGTAAAAAGTCCATAAATGATAAATATTGCATGAGCGGTGGGGAACCCAGGAATTCTATTCTTGTTTCTCTTTAAAAGAATGCATATTACATGAAAGAAGGAAAAAATATGTGGTCTTATTTTAGTCCCCTGAGCAAACATAAGGATACCACTCCAAACCTTGGGCAGAAGATTTACTGTTTTCATTAATTCATTAAGACATTAACTAAGAGTGTCCATATCCTTGTTTTGTCCAAATTTTTGCAGTTGCAATTGCCAGACTCAATTATATAATGTTTTTGAAACAAGGAGACAAAGCTTCAGTATGTATTAAGTGTGTTAGCTTAAATATTTTGTGTACTGTGAAAGTACAATTGTTCATGGGGTTCTAATTTTCATGGATTTCGTGGTTTGCTTAAACCACGAAATTAAGTTCCCAATGATATGCATTTTTCCATAGGGATTTAATGCATCGAATTCAAAACCACGAACTTAAGTACCAACGAAATAGTCATTATTATGAAAACAACGAAAATTGATGTCCACGAATTAAAGTACTTCCACAGTATTTGTTTTCTAGGTAATCCCCATGTCTGGCATGGAAACCTTGATGTCATAATGGAAGCATCGGAGATCGGAATTTCAGTGAAAGAGCAAGAAAAGAATTTTGATAGTGAATTCAATATGGAAGTGAAACAGAAACCTATAAATGATGTGTCTATCGGTGGCACAATATCTCAAATTGCAGCTGAAACGATTGTGTATTCTTTTTACTATAGAAGAAATCACCCATGGGAATCATGTTCATTGATTCCCTTTATAAGTATTTGTAATAGTGGACTTTTATTTTATTTCTATGATTCTGTAAATGATGTTTTGCTTGGAAGCCATTTATTTCCTTTATTTCGCAGAGGAAAACGCAAAGATCATATTCAGATTATTATTGCGACATGGATGGTACTCAATCATAAATATCTTTGTAATGGGTTAGCCAGGGAAGAAACAGAGTTACCCAAGGCAGGATTTTTTGAGTTGTGTAAAGATAAAATTGATATGTATAGAAAGAGATTAAAGAGAGGAAATGTGGTCACATGTAATAGATACCCAAATTTAGACCCATTGGAGATTAACAGCAAAGTATCAGTTCATAGAGAATTTGATTCTATGTAGAAATAAATATTATAAGCAAATCAGAAAAATCTAGAAAAAGCAGATCAGGAATGTTATAATGTGTACTTAACTGTAGCTGTCAAGTATTGAAAGTATAGTAATTGGCCAAAAGTTCAATTACAATTGTACATATAATTTTATAAATCAATTACAAGAATTGTTTTTGTTTTTAGTTTACAATTACTTTTTAGTTGCAAAGATATTGCATGAATTTAAATTGAATGTTTTTGTATTTCACAACTGTATTTATTGTCATGATTGTGATTTAACTTTTCAGTTGATACCAACTTTTCTAAAACATAATAATTTTTCAGATTCACATAAGTTACTATTATCATGCTACAGATTTCTTTTAACTGCTACTTGGGGGGCATAAGTGTTTCACAAAACAAGCCTTTTTTGTAATTCAGAGATCTTGCTGCCTGATTTTTTTATCATACATTATTATAACCCCGCAAACAAAGTTTGGGGGGGGGGGGTATATATGAATCACCATGTCTGTCCGTCTGTCTGTCCATCCGTCCCCTTTCGTATCCAGAGCAGAACTTTTGTACCATAGCACCTAGGATTATCAAACTTGGTGTGTGGATGCATCATGGGAAGACGATGTGTCGCGTACCAAACTTAGGTCACTGTGACCTTGACTTTGACCTTTGACCTTCATGATAGTAAAACTGTGTCTGGAGCAGAATTGTTGTACCGTAGCACTTAGGATTATCAAACTTGGTGTGTGGATGCATCATGGGAAGACGATGTGTTGCGTACCAAATTTAGGTCAGTTACCTTGACTTTGACCTTTGACCTTTATGATAGTAAAACCGTGTCCGGAGCAGAACTTGTGTACTATAACACCTAGTATTATCAAACTTGGTGTGTGGATGCATCATGGGAAGATGATGTGTCGTGTACCAAATTTAGGTCACTGTGACCTTTGACCTTTATGATAGTAAAACCATGTGCAGAACTTTTGTACCGTAGCACCTAGGATTATCAAACTGGGTGGATGCATCATGGGGAGACGATGTGTCGCATACCAAATTTAGGTCACTGTGACCTTGACTTTGACCTTTGACCTTTTTGATAGTAAAACCATGTGCATTTCGTGTCCAGAGCAGAACTTTTGTACTGTAGCACCTAGGATTATCAAACTTGTTGTGTGGATGCATCATGGGAAGACGATGTGTCACATAACAAATTTATGTCACTGTGACCTTGACTTTGACCTTTGACCTTAATGATAGTAAATCCTTGCTCATTTTGTGCCGAAAGCTTGGTTACATCAGCTTTGTATCCACCGAATTATATATTATTTTAAATGAAGTACCAGATATGAACTGATTGGAATGAAACCTGTAATTTCAGTCATGACAGGCTTTATTTCTGTTAGAATTCTGGTATACCATTGTTATTGAAATATTACTTTTAGTTAAAAATCACTCTCAAATTTTGATACAAATATGGAAATGTGTCTCTTTAATATGCAATTTTTGTCTCGCCTGCGACGAAAGTCAAGCGAGACATAGGTGTTACTCTCTGGCGGCGGCGTAAACTTTCCTAAAACCCTAATAAATTTTAAAGTATATCACTTTTATACAACATCTTGTGTCCACTGGTACCTGATGTTGTGAGCTTTCCAGCATCACATGTTTCAGATGACCTTGACTTTTTCTTCATTGTTCATTGACTTAATAAAAATTGTGACATAGTTTTACATTCAAGTCCTATTCTCAGGATTTGTAATGCATAGATGTTTGATATATAGTGTACTAATGTATCTTAGTGGATACATGCCAGTTTGGCACTTATCAGTTGACCTCGACCTCATTTGCACAGTTCAGTGACTTAATANTTGTGACATAGTTTTACATTCAAGTCCTATTCAGTGGCGGATTTAGGGGGGGGGCCCGGGTGGGCCCGGGCCCCCCCTTAGGTCGGAAAATATTTAAAATTCCTAGGGGTTTTTAAAAAAATTGGGTTCCGGGCCCCCCCTTTTGAAAAAAATATTGGTCGGGCCCCCCCTTAGCAGAAAGTCTGGATCCGCCACTGCTATTCTTAGGATTTGTAATGCATAGACGTTTGATATTTAGTGTACTAATGTATCTAAGTGGATACATGCCAGTTTGGCACTTATCAGTTGACCTCGACCTCATTTGCACAGTTCAGTTACTTTGTAAATTTTGCAAAATATGAAAAAGAAAGGAAATGGGGTAAATGTCAAGGAGACAACATCCCATATCAAGGTTAAAACGACCCAAACAAAACATTTAGGGGTCACCATATGGTCTTCAACACAGTGAGGAACCTCACACCATATAGTAAGCCCTAAATGGCCCCGAAAAGGTAAAAAAGTGAATAAATCAATGGAAACAAACCACATCCAATAACCCAAATATCAAGAAACTAAAATTTTATAAAGAGACAAGGACAAGCCAATGACCAACATATTCCTGACTTGGGACAGGCGCAAAAATTG
>MJUU01017327.1:1800-16048 GCA_002080025.1 Modiolus philippinarum | reverse complement strand
AAAATTTAATGCTTTTATCATATCCTGTTTTACATTTAAGTCATTTTCTAAGCCATTGTAATATATAGAGACACTATATTTGTGGTATTGCTGTAACTTATTGTGTACATGCCAGTCTGACACCTGTGATCATGTAACCTTGACCTCAATTTCATGGTTCAGTAAATTTGTAAATTTTTACATTTATTGCCATTTCTCAGCAATTGTAACACCTAGACCGATCATACTTGGCTAATTGTTACATCTTAGTGGATACATGCCAGTCTGACTACTGTCATGTAACCTTGACCTCAATTTTATGGTTCAGTGACTTTGTTAATTTTTTACATACATTCTTTCTCAGCAATTGTTAAACCCTAGACAGTCCATATTTGGCACATTGCTATAACTTCCTGGGTACATGCCAGTCTGACACCTGTTATGTAACCTTGACCTCAAATTCATGGTTTAGTTACTTTGTTTACTTTTTACATATATATGCATTTTCCAGTAATTTGTACACCTGGACTTTCCTTATAAGTTTTGTTGTTACATTCTGGTGGGTAGATGCCAGTCTGTTAAGTTACTTTGACCTTGATTTCATGGTTCAGTTACTTTGTTGATTGTTACATTCATGTTCATTTTGTAACACTAATATATACTACTCACAACATTTGGTCAGTTGTGGCTTCTAAGTGAATATATGTTATCCTGATGCTTGACATGTTACTTTGACCTTAGTTTTGTGGTTCATTGACTTGCTTATGTTTTTAAAATTCATGGTTTTTTTGTTTTTTTTTTTTTGTTTTTTTTTTTTTATTATTTAATTTATATTACCTCTAGATCTCTACCTGTCACCAGATACTTTCTGTATTAAGTTTATCCTGGTTTAGTAGTGTTGATATTCAGGCGAGACATATCTGTGTATATGCTTGTTTCAAATAGTCATGTTCATAATGCGAAAATAGACGTATATTTTATTTATATTATTATTGAAACTAGGGCAGTAGTATACCGAAGGAACAGAGTACAAGTAGATTTAATCTTTTGTTTGTCTTATTGACAGCTTGTGATAGGGCTTGTTGTCTGATGCCTCTGTGTCATAAATGTCTTCTCAATATACAGTTACTCAGTAAATTAAATAAGCTTGCCAGTTTCAAGCCACTATTCAGAATATCTGGACAAAATTTTCTGACAGAAGTTATTCAAGTGACAACCTTTGAACATGTAACTATCATTAAATGCAATGGTTAAAAGATTTTACTGCACTAACTTCCAATGATTATGTATGAGCTTGACATCCACAGTTTTTGTATACCCCTTTTTAACTCACCTGGCTATGCCAGGGTGAGCTTTTGCCTTCACTTGGCGTCCATCGTTCGTCCATCCATCATAAACTTTTCATTCAAAGGTCTTCTCCTCTGAAACCACTGGGCCAATTGGAACCAAATTTGTACACAATAGCTCTTAGGTGGCCCCTTTAAAAACGACAGGTCCATACCTCATCCAAGATGGCCACCAGCGTTTTAACATTGGACCCTGTGGGAAAAGACATTCAAAGATATTCTTCTCAGAAACTACTGGTCCAGTTAGAACCAAACTTAATCACTATGGTCCTTAGATGGTCCCTTCCAAAAAAGGTATCCGACAGGTCCATGCCTCATCCAAGATGTTGGACTTTATGGGAAAAGACATTCAAAGATCCTCTTCTCAGAAACAATTAGAACCAAACTTAGTCACAATGGTCTTTAGATGGTACCTTCCAAAAAAGGTATCCGGCAGATCTGTACCTCAGCCAAGATGGTTGCCAGCGGGGAACATAGTTTATACTCTATGGAAAACGCATTCAAAGATCTTCTTCTCAGAAAGTACTAGTCCAATTAGAACCAAACTTAGTCACAATGGTCCTTACATGGTCCCTTCCAAAAAAGGTATCCGGCAGGTCCATATCTCATCCAAGATGACCGCCAGCAGGTAACATAGTTTTAACATTGGGCCATATGGGAAAAGACATTCAAAGATCTTCTCCTCAGAAGCTACCGGTCCAATCAGAACCAAACATAGTCACAATGGTCCTTAGATGGTACCTTCTAAAAAAGATATCCAATAGGTCAGTGCCTCATCCAAGATGGCTGCCAGCGGAGAATATAGTTTTAACATTGGACCCTATGGAAAATGCATTCAAAGATCTTCTCAGAAACCACCAGTCCAATTAGAACCAAACTTAGTCACAATGCTCCTTAGATGGTCCCTTCCAAAAAAGGTATCATAAAGGTCAGTACCTCATGCAAGATGGCCCCCAGTGGGGAAAATAGTTTTAACATTGAACCCTATGGGAAAATCATTCAAAGATGTTCTTCTCTGAAACTACCTGTCCAATTAGAACCAAACCAACTTAGTCAAAATGATCTTTAGATAGTCGTTTCCAAAAAAGGTATCTGGCAGATCAGTGCCTCAACCAAGATGGATGCCAGTGGGGAACATAATTTTAACATTGGACCCCATGGGAAAACGCATTCAAAGATCTTCTCAGAAACAACTAGTCCAATTAGAACCAAACTTATTCACAATGGTCCTTTCCAAAAAAGGTATCCGGCAGGTCTGTCCCTAATCCAAGATGACCCCCAGGGGGTAACATAGTTTTAACATTGGACACTATGGGAAAAGACATTCAAAGATATTCTCAGAAACTACCAGTCCAATTAGAACCAAACTTAGTTACAATTGTCTTTAGATGGTCCCTTCCAAAAAAGGTATCCAGCAGGTCCCTGCCTCATCCAAGATGGCCGCCAGCAGAGAACATAGTTTTAACATTGGACTCTATGGGAAAATCTTCTCATAAACTACAATCCAATTAGAACCAAACTTAGTCACATTTGTCTGTAGGGGGTCATTTCCAGGTTTGTACCTCATTCCAGATATCTGCCAGCATAGAACATAGTTTTAAAATTGACTCTATGGAAAAGACATTCGAAGATCTTCTTCTCAGAAACTACTAGTCCAATTAGAACTTAACTTAGTGGCAATGGACCTTAGATGGTTCCCCCCAAAAAAGATATCCAGCAGGTTAATAACTCATCCAAGATGGCTGCCACAAGGAAGATATTTTAACATTGAAACCTATGGCAAATACATTCAAAGATTTTCTTAGAAATTACCAGTCAAGCCCTCTTCAAAATTTGCATCTGGCATGTCTTCATCCAATTCAATCCAAGGTGGCCTCAGCGGGGAGCATAGTTTGAACTCTGGACCCTATTGGAACTCTTTGTCCGCCATGGTTTCAGGTGAGCGATACAGGCTCTTGAGAGCCTCTTGTTATTGTTACATGTTTCTCTGCAAATGAAACTTCTTTTAAAATATATTGGTTATTAAAATTGTAATTTAATTAGTTTTAATTAAATTTCAAAGCACATGTAATGGTAATTAATACATGTATGTAATGAACCCCATCCCAGATGCAGATCCATGGCAATCACATAAAATATTTGTTTTTGTCATGGATGTTCGATCTGAATGAGTTATGAAAATGGTACCATTTGCCTCTGTTTGCAAATTATGATCCAGTGAATTTGTATAAATATGCTTTCAGTCCAAGTGCCCAAAGTTCATATCTTTAAACAGGTATGATTTTCTTCTGCTCCTGTAAAATTAATTAAATTCATGGGTGTTAAATATTGTGGTTCTGCAAAAAAATCATTGCTTAGAGGGTTTTACATTTGTTGATCAAGTTGCTTTCAATCACAAGTTTATATATAGAAATATTTTTTTAAATGGGTTTTAAATTTTGTAGCTTCAGTCAACCACAAAATCCATAAAAATTGGATTGCCATGAATAACAGTCTATTGGTATATAGCTTGGTCTTGGTTAGTACATGTCAGTCTGCCATATGGCTTTTGACCTTGTCCTCAATTTCACGGTCCAGTGTCCAGGTTAAGTTTTTTTGCATAACCCTTCTGTTTCTCAATAACTATAAGTGATATGTCAATGATATTTGGTATATATTTTGGTCTTGGTTAGTACATGTCAGTCTGCGTTATGGCTTTTGACCTTGACCTCAATTTCATGGTCTAGTGAACATAGTTAAGTCTTTTTTATAAGAATAGTGCAGATCTGTCAAGGGGGTTTGGGTTCCAAGGTCTTGGGGTTTGCCCTGAAAATTTGTTGTTCGAAGACGCAAAATGGTACATCCTGAAAGCATGTTAGGTGGCCATAGCAAATAATTCTTGTCATAAAAATAAAATAAAATAAAATTTGCTTTCCTATCTGTGACCTCAAATGAAAATTGTGTTTTACACGCGCGAAAAAAATTTCTGTCCAGAAAAAAAAAACATTACCCCCCCTCCAAGTTAAATGGTCGGTCCCTAACATATTTTTCTCGAGAATTTAAAAAGCGTGACATTGAAAGGGATGAGCACGAGAGCCTGATTTGGGGTTGAAAAGCATGACTCTCACGCCCAAAGCGTGAGACTTGACAGGTCTGATAGTGTACGGTTATAATATTTGGCTTGTAGGTTGCTCTTGAGTAGTACATGACTGTTTAACAACCAAGCAAGGGTCCACTCTTCTGTATATTGTACAAGGTTTAACATGTCTGTCCAACAATATCAGCATCTCATACAGATATTGACTTACAGTCTTCAACATGACTGCAGTCACTGAATGGCAATATATTTGTATATGTATTGCTCAATACAAATAGCTTATGGGGAAACAGTTTCATATGTCAAGGTATTTTAACAATGCATGGTGACATGACTGCCCTCTACCAAAAGATATATATTTAAGTATTGGCCAATAAAACAAAGATAGCTACCACCACAGATCATAGTTTAACATTCAACTTTATTGGAAATTTTTTTCATCACTAAATACGAAAAACCACATTATGTATCAAGTTGATATTAACTAGGCAATGTAAAGGAACAGTATTCAGCCAGATGTATGATAATAATGACTAAAATGTCATCCACCTCATATGTTGCCATGAAGCCTTGGGAAAATCTTGTAAGGTGTGGTGAGATACACATGCTCATATCAGCTTCAGGTTTGTATGATGTAAAGAAAGACCACTTTAACGTTTGACAAATATAAATATATGTTATGTTCAATTTTGGAACCAATCTTGGCCATCCTAAAAAAATATATTATGTTCAGTTACATTATTAATGTTTAAAGCTTACATCATCCCGGAATCTTGCCCACATTTTTTAGCCGAGTTGCGACGAAGTCGAACTTGGCTTATAATTTGATGAATGGTGTGCCGGCGTCAACTTTCGGTTTCCGCATGATATCTTGGGAACCACATGTCATATCTAAATGAAAATTTGCACAGACATGAGTTATGATTAGAGGAAGATCCCTATTGATTTTGAGGTTTGTGCGACAAAGGTCAAGGTCACAAATTCTAAAAATAGAACAAAAATTTGACTTATTCGTTTCCACAAAATATCTCCAGAATCACATTACACATCCAAATGAAAATTGGCATAGACATGAGTTATGATTAGAGGAGGAACCCTATCGATTTTGAGGTCTGCAACAAAGGTCAAGGTCACAACTTCTAAAAATGTAACAAAAATTAAACATTTCAATAAAGCCTAAAATCACATGTTCGGTATTATTTGATAACTAAAATAGCTAAAAAAAATTTTTATTGTTCTTACAAAAGTAGTTTTTTATATTGCTAGAACATGTAAATTCATTTTTAAGTTCTATTTATGTTCACCAACACACTTTTTTGGGTGTCAATAACTTAAAAATTAGATAGAATGAAAAGTCAGAATTTAAAAAAAGGGAGGTAATAAAACTAAGGGAGGTAATTAATTTAATATGAAGAAGTGTTCAATATTACTAAAAGTTTTTTGCAATGTCCAGTAAAAATAAAATCTTAGATGAAAAAAAAAACATTTGTGTATTCTGATTTTTTGTAAATTATTGATTTCAGCAATACATATTACCTGAAGTATAAGGGGAACCCCTGCTCAAATTTTTTTTGAATGGTGGTCTGAAATGGGTTGTAATGGATAGTGGAGCTTTCAGTTGCAATGGAAACCAAACCAGAACACTGAATCTTTGAAAAAAAAGGTGTTCTGCTACATATTTTCCGTCACAATATAAATTAGATTATAAGGGGACCCCCTGCCAATTTTTTTTATGAAAGGGGGACTCTGAATGTTTTGATTTCAGCAATACATATTACCTGGATTATAAGGGGAACCCCTGCCCAAATTTTTAGCTCACCTGACCTGAAGGGTCAGTGTGAGCTATTGCCATCACTTGGCGTCCGTCGTGCAACGTCCGTCCGACGTCCGTCCATTAACTTTTCACATTTTAATCTTCTCCTCTGAAACTACTGAGGCAAATTCAACCAAACTTTACAGGAATGATGTATGGAAGGTCCTTTACACAGATTGCTCATTTCGTTCTGATCCGATAAAAAACATGGCCGCCAGCGCGGAACTTAGGATTAACATTGGACCCTATGGGAAAAATCACATTTTTAGCTCACCTGGCTATGCCAGGGTGAGCTTTTGCCATCACTTGGCGTCCGTCGTCCGTCCGTCGTTAGCTCACTTTCAAAAATCTTCTCCTCTGAAACCACTGGGCCAAATGCAACCAAACTTTAATTGAATCATCACTAGGGTATCTAGTTTCAAATTTATTATTTTCATGGCCGCAGGTCAAAAAACATGACCACCGTTACTAAAAATAGAACATAGGGGCAAATTGCAGTTTTTGGCCAGTAACTCGAAAACCGAGGCAGATATGAAAAATCTGACTTGGGGGTAAAATTGTTCAGAATGATGAGATCTATCTCCCCTGCAATTTTGAAGATAATCGGAAAACCGGTCTCGGAGTTGCATTTTTTATTTTTATTTCAAAAACTGTAACAGATAGTGGTGAAGTGTAAATTGCAAAAATGTTCAGCATATCAAGATCTACATAATCTGAAATTTTGAAGAAAATTCAACTGCCTGTGTTGTAGATATTGACTCTTTTTCACCATAAAAAAATTTCTTCCAATGCCATATGGTTATGGGTTATCTCCCTTTAAATTCTATTTTCAAATCTTCTCTGGTTTACTTTTCTCTTTTAAGTTTTAGAGAAGTTCCCTGCTATCACTTTATTTAAAAAAAATTGTTACATAAGTAAGAGCAAAAAAGTGTTCTTGTACAAATTTTTACATTTTTTTGCAAAATTTACTTATTTCACAAATTAATTATAATTGTATATAATTGTATATTGTGTCCAGCTGTAATATTTGTTTGCCCACCTTGCAAACATCTCTCAACATATTGAAGTAGCATCTTAGCTTCATTGCCTGCATAACTTTATAACTGAACTGCATGGCTATGCCATGGTGAGCTTCTTGCCATCACTGTGTCAGTGGTCCGTCCATCGTAAACTTTTCATTAAAACATTTTCTGAAACCGCTGGGCCAATTGAAACCAAACTTGGGCACAATGGTCCTTAGGTGGCCCCTTTCAAAAAAAAATGTCTGGCAAGTCCACATCATATCCAAGATGGCCGCCAGGAGGGAACGTGTTTTTAACATTGGACCCTATAGGGAAACATATTCAAAGATCTTCTCTGAAAGTACATGGCCAATTGGAATCATACTTAGTCACAATGGTCCTTACTTGGTACCCTTCATTAAATGTGTCTTGCATGTCCGCATAGCATCTGAGATGGCAGTCAGTGGGGAACATTGTTTAACCTTAGACCCCATCGGAAATCATTCAAAGATCTCCTCTGAAAATACTAAGCCAATTGGAACCAAAATGAGGCACAATGATCCTTACATGGTCTTCTTCAAGAAAGGTGACAGTCGGTCTATGCCCCATCAAAAATAGTTGCCAATCGGGAACATAGTTTAATTTTGGATCATATAACATCAGCAAACTTCAAAATGAGACCCTTAAACAGTCAGTAAACAAATTTGAAAATGAGAACCTTAAACGTTGTGATTATTTTGACTTATTGTGTCAGCCATGGCACAGGTGAGCGATACAGGCTCTTGAGAGCCTCTTGTTATCTTCTCCTTTGAATCTGCTGAAGCAAATTCAACCAAACTTTACAGGAATGATGTACTAAAAGTCCTTAACATAGATAGCTCATTTCGTTCCAATCCGATAAAAAACATGGCCGCCAGCACAGAACTTAGTTTAACATTGGACCCTATGGGAAAATCACATTTTCATCTTCTCCTCTGAAAACACTGAGGCAAATTCAATCAAACTTTACAGGAATGATGTATGGAAAGTACTTTACAAAGATTGCTCATTTCGTTCTGATCCGATAAAAACATGGCCGCCAGCGCGCAACTTAGGTTTAACATTGGACCCTATGGGAAAATCACATTTTCATCTTCTCCTCTGAAACTATTGAAGCAAATTCAACCAAACCTTACATGAATGATGCACTAAAGGTCCTTCATGAAGACTGCTCATTTCTCTCCAAACTGATAAAAAACATGGCCACCAGTGCGGAACTTAGGTTTAACATTGGACCCTATGGGAAAATCACATTTTCATCTTCTCCTCTGAAACTATTGAAGCAAATTCAACCAAACCTTACAGGAATGATGTACTAAAGGTCCTTCGGGAAAATTGCTAATTTCTTTACGAACCGATAAAAAACATGGCCGCCAGCGCGGACTTTGGTTTAACATTGAACCCTATGGGAAAAATCACATTTTCATCTTCTCCTCTGAAACCACTTAAGCAAATTAAACCGAACTTTACAGGAATGATGTATGGAAGGTCCTTTACAAAGATTGCTCATTTCGTTCAGATCCGATAAAAGACATGACTGCCAGCGCGGAACTTAGGTTTAACATTGGACCCTATGTGAAAAATCACATTTTCGTTTTCTCTTCTGAAACCACTGAAGCAAATTCAACCAAACTTTACAGGAATGATTTATAGGACCAGACAAAAAACATGGTGCTACTGGAGAACATAGCTAAATATTAGACCCCATTGGTAAAAAACTTCATTTTTGGTCATGCATTTCAAAGAAGCGTTTTGTCAGGTGAGCGATACAGGCTCAGTCTCTGAGCCTCTAGTTTTTGAATGGTGGTCTGAAATGTGTTTTAATGGATAGTGGAGCTTTCAGTTGCCATGGAAACCAAGCCAGAAGATTGAATCTTAGAAAAACAGTATTCTGCTACATATTTTTCTTCGCAATTTTAGATATTTGTATAAACTAGATTGTAAGGGGAACCCCTGCCAAATCTTTATTTTGAAAGGGGGACTTTGAATGTTTTAAAACTGATTTCAGCAATACGTATAACCTGGATTATAAGGGGAACCCCTGCCCAAATTTTTTTTTGAATGGTGGTCTGAAATGGGTTGTAATGGATAGTGGAGCTTTTAGTTGCTATGGAAACCAAACCAGAACACTGAATCTTTGAAAAAAAGTGTTCTACTTCACAATTTCAGAAATATGTATAAACTAGATTATAAGGGGAACCCCTGCCATTTTTTTTTTTTAGGGGGGGGGGGGCTTGGACTGTTTTGATTTCAGCAATATGTATGTAACCTGGATTATAAGGGGAACCCCTGCCCAATTTTTTTTTGAGAGGTGGTCTGAAATAAGTTGCAATGGATAGTGGAGATTTTGGTTGCTATGTATACCACATTTAAAAATCGTTTCCTTTGAAATTACTTGGCTAATGATAAACCTTGGTCAGTTATCTCCTGTAACAAGTTAGTTATATATAAAGTGGAGATGAATTTAATTTAAATATCAAAAGAGGTTATTGATATGCTAATTAAAATTATCTCCAGTTTGAACTAACTTGGGACTAGGAGATAACCGACCAAGGTTTCTCATTGGCCAAGTAATTTCAGAGGAACCGATTTTAAATGTGTTTTTGTTTAGAGTCTAATGTTAAATTTGGTCCATGGCTTGCAGCCTTCATGGATGAGGTGTGAATTGAAAAGGAACTACATCAGGACTATTTTGACCATGTTTGGTTTTACTAGTACTTGGTTTTGTGGCTTCAGATGCAATTCCTCTCAAACCCATGCTAGGGACTTTCTTAACTATGAGGTATGAGTGAGGCTCATTGTTGAAAGCCTCGTGTTTACTTCAGGATAAAGAACAACAGTAAACTGGTAAAGCTTGGTTTAACCATGTTTTTGTAGAGACCTTGCTCATTTGTTTTAAATCAATATCCTTTCATTGTTTATTTGCTTGACACAGTTTCAAACCAGAGTTAAGGGCAGTTCTGACAAAGTTTGGTTCCAAATTGGCTAGGAAATCTTTGAATGTGTTTTCTCATAGGATCCAATGTTGAAATGTGCCTTCTAGTTTCATCAGTATATTGATGTTCAGAAGTAACCTGTAGGTGTAGATGTAAATTTAAGTCTCTTGGTTAAGATGAGGACTTACTGGACATATTTTTGTTAAAGAAACCCCCAAGTTTTGTTAGAATTGGCTTTGTAGGTGAACAGGGGAAGATCTCTGAATCCTTTCCCATAGTGTTCCAATTTTTAACAAGGTTCCTCCCTGGTGGCCACTTTGGACATGATGTGGATTTGTTTAAAGGGCCAATAAGGACAATTGTGACCATCTAATTACCTTTGTACATAAGTTTGATTAAAATTGATCAAGTAGTTTTAGAGGAAATGATCTTTTTATGGTTTTATGTTAAACTAAGTTCTCTGCTTTGGCCATCTTGGATGGGGCTGCGACATACTAAACACCATTGTTAAAGGGGACTACTCGAACAATATATAGACCCAAGATTGGTCTCATTGGCCAAGTGGTTTAGTTGAATGTTCTTCCATAGGTCAAAATTAGGCCTATAATTCACGTTTGGGGCCATCTGCCGGAAACCTTTTTTTGAAGGGGACCATCCAAGGACTATTTTGCCCAAGCTATTTTAAATTTTATCGACATCTTTTAATGGTTTTTGCCACAAGATCCAGCCATAATCTAAGTTCCCCGCGGCATTCCATCTTCGATGTGATACGGACTTGCTGAACAAATTTGTAAGCGGCCACCAATGACTATTGGGACCAAGTTTGGTTCTTATTTGATCTGTGTCTTCAGACGAGAAGATCTTTGAATCCTTTCCCATCAGTTTTAAACTGTCTCCCATCTTGGTTGTGATGTAGACTTCCTCGATACATTTTTAGAATTAGCCGGACGAAGGACAAAAGTGACAAAAGTTAGATTCAGACCAAGTTCTATCGGGAGAGAAGATCTTTTAATATGTTTTCCCATAGCACTAGAATCCAATGCTTAATTAAGTGACATCTTGGACAAGGTGTAGATCTGAAACAATTTTAAAGTTGACAACCCAAACAATATGGTGTCAAAGTTTGGTTCAAATGGCAATTTGTTTTCAGGGGGGAGATGATTTTCAATTGTGCTTCCTTAGGGTCCAGTGTTAAACTATGTTACCCGCTGGAAGCTATCTTGGATGAGATACAAGCCTGTCATTCATCTTTTTTGGAAAAGAGATCATACCCAAGTTTGGTTAAAATTAGAGGAGAAGACCATATAATTGCTTTCCTTTAATTAAGTCCCCGACCACTGACGCTTGAATGGGGCGCAAACTCGCTGGACACAAGTTTTGAAGGGTACCACCCAAACAATATTGTGACCAACTTTGGTTCCAATTGGTCTAGAGGTTTCAGAAAAGAAGATCGAATTCATTTTCCTTCCATAGGGTCCAATGTTAAAGCATGTCCCCGCTGACAACCATGTCGGATATAGTGCGAATTTGGAGAGAGGACTACCCATGAACTATCGAGTGTTTAGTTCTCATTGGTTCAGTGGTTTCAATAAAGATCTTGGAATGAAAAGTTAACGATGTGCTTACTATTGTAAGTTTGGGTTTGATTCTTAATGCACCATCCCATGATATCTTCTAAAAAAACTACCCTTGCAGCACCGCCCTCAGTCAATTCATCAATTAAATAATATTAATATATATATCTTTTTTTTCATACATAGGAAATATGTATTGTTCTTTGGAATATGTAATGTTCTTGCTGTTTGTTTTGTTCCTGGCTTAATCATGATTGTTATATATCATTGCCCTGTATGGGCCCATGATTGATGAAATGAAATCTTGTATCTTGTATTGTCACCAAGTAATGGCAAAGGCTAACAAAAGCTTTAGAAAGATGAGCTAAAAAGTACTTGTGTATAGCCATATAAGACATGCTGTAAATTTATTCTATCGACAACTCTGGAAAAAAAAGTGTTGCTTTGTTAAGTTTGTCAAACAATGTTGAATAACGAAACACCGAAGTTACTGTTAATTATTTAGTTACCGCATACGCATTTCGACAACTTATGTCTCTTCAGTGCACTCATTCTCGCGACAAGAACAAACATGATGTTTTGGTCAGTCAACAGAAAGCTACATATCTTATGACCTTTATTCGGAAGCTTTTATTGACTTAATTTCGGTATAACAAAGAATTGGTTAACCTCGGCCGTTGGCCTCGGACAACCAATCCTTGACCAGGTGAGTATAGTCACGAGTTGACCTCCATAAAACGTTGATAATTGTTGTTAGAGATCAAATAATATTCTGGCCATCTTTCAAAAACTAGGTTTTTAAAAAAAATGATTGCAATCTCACTACAAAAATTGCCGCTTACAATTCGTATCGCCATTCATGAAAGGATATTATTTCAAATATATGAATAGGAAAACTGGTTGACTTATAGAGATATTTTTCAGGGATTTGGGTTAAATTATTTTTTACCCCGACTTCATTATCAAAAAAAAATATTCCATCAAAATCATTTAAACTTTTTTTATATTTATTATATTCAGAGGTTTTATTCTGGATTGTTTTGCACAATTCTGCCTTTCACAGCGAAGTGAAATGTTTCAAATATTTTCAATCAGTATCGATAGCAAATGCATAAAAATATATTTGCCTACTAGCCTTATGAAACATGTACCCGGTGTAAATATTTTTAAAAAAAATAATTTTGACTAAAAAATGTTTACATATAGCATTGATGATAGCATTCTTGTAAAATAATTATGTCTTCCCCTCAGGGTTTTTTTTTCTGTCGTCCGTCCGGCCGGCCATCCGTCACAAAGTATGTGGACGCCAATTCTCCTACATCTTTCATCGGATTTCAACCAAACTTCACAGAATTGTTGATCATCATGCGTAGTTGTGCATATCGTTTCGTCGGATTGATGGGCCAATTTTTTCTTGTCTCGCCCGCGACGAAAGTCGCGGAAAGCGAGACATATGCGTACAAGGTATGGCGGCGGCGGCGAAGGCGACGGCGACGTAAACTTTCATGTTAAGTTTTTGTGATTAGGTCATTTTCTCAGTAACTATAAGTGGTCAATGATATTTGGTATATAGGTTGGTCTTGAGTAGTACATGAAAGTCTGCTATATGGCTTTTGTCCGTGACCTCAATTTCACGGTCCAATGAACATGTTAAGTTTTTTCCTTAGTTTCGTTTCTCGGTAACTATAAGTGGTAGGTTAATGATATATGGTATGTAGATTGGTCTTAGGTAGTACATGGTAGTCTGTCATATGGCTTTAGTCCTTGATCTCAATTTCACGGTCTATTGAGCATGTTAAGTTTTTGTGATTAGATCATTTTCTCAGTAACTATAAGTGTTAGGTCAATGATATTTAATATATAGGTTGGTCTTGAGACGTACATGACAGTCTGCTATTCAACTTTTGTCTGTGACCTCAATTTCATGGTCTAATGAACATGTACAGTTTTTGTGGTTAGTTTAGTTTCTAAGTAATTATAAGTGGTAGGTCAATGATATATGTAATGTAGGTTGGTCTTAGGTAGTACATGTCAGTCAGTCATGTTGCTTTTGTCCTTGACCTCAATTTCACGGTATAGTGAGCATGTTAAGTTTTTATGCCCCGCCACGAAAGTGGAAGGGGCATATAGATTTACCCTTCTCCGTACGTCCGTACGTCCGTACGTCCGTACGTCCCGCTTTCAATTTTCGCATTTAGGTCCGTAGTTTAGTAACCTGAAGTGATATCTTTATGATATTGAATCATAACATTCACCTCTATGAGTACTACCCAATGCACCAATAATTATGTGTCCATGACCTACATTTCATGGTTGAGTGACCTTGGTTAAATTTTGCGTTTAGGTCCATTTCTCATCAACTGTACATGATACCATTAGTAAATTGCATCATAAGATTCACCTCAATGAGTATTACCCAAAGCAATAACAATTAGGTGTCCATGACCTATATTTCACACTTGAGTGACTTTGGTTAAATTTTGC
>MJUU01017324.1:66554-88297 GCA_002080025.1 Modiolus philippinarum | reverse complement strand
ATCTTTTAAATACGCTTAATATTATAGGGACAATGAAAACATCAGCAACACCAAAATCAAATACAGCACACAAGTACGACACAGAAAGGTAAAATGAAGAAACACATACAGAGGAACAACACGGACCCAATAAAAACGATGGAAATATAAGATCAACTGCGGTTCCCTGCTTCTTATCTAACATTGTAAGAGGTTTCATATAAAATACGACAGAGATACTACTAAGCACAACTTATATGATACAGAAAGTTGTATCACCACACTGTGGTGTTAAAAGAATGGCGCGACGTCGTGCGTGTATCCACGTCGACAAAAGCAAAACGTCACGTCAAACATCAAGTAGTTCCTTTGTTAAAATTAAGAAATAGATTATTGTAAGCGGGCTCTATCAAATATAAGGTCTTACCATGTTCTAATTAGCATAGAACCCAATTGCAATAATCTATTTCGATTCTAATATGGTTTAGAAATGTTCTGAAAATTTGAAGCGGTACTAGGAGGATGTTTTCAAATGCCATTTTGGTCGTAAAAATTAAGGGAAATATACCATGAAACAACATATCACGCATATAAAAGTTGTAAAAAATGACTTTTATCCATTTTTTGTTCAACATTAAGCCTTATTTACGGATAAAATTAATAAAAATGTGTTATTCCCGTTTGAACTATTTACTGTTAAGATTATGACGTCCCATATTCGTATTGTGACGTCACCGAGGGCTCTATGCTTATTAGCATTAGAACTGAAAATAATGTAACGCCAAATGAATAAAACTTTTTAAAGTACTTACTTTTTGTAGAATGTTAGATAAACAAATTATAAATAAAGATGTGATGGTACAACATCTTGTATCAGGTCTCGTCGGTTGAATGATTAGCATCACTACTCGTCGCTGACGCGACTCGTAGTGATACAGCTCATTCAACCGACTCTACCTGACACTAGATGTTGTACCATCACACTATATATACAAGTTAAAACTTGATGCAGGGCATCAGGTCGCCGCAAAATGTTTTGAGAACTGTGATTTTTGGTGAAATAATTTGTAAGATAGATTTCTTTTGCAATTCATATTGATCTCAAAATCATACAATTTTAGATTTATTCTTATATGGATATCCTAAATTTAAATCAGCAAGTGGAACCTGGTTTCTCTCTTCAATATTGTAATTGCGTATGAGTTTCAATTTAATCTGTCATTAGATACGTACTCAAATTAACACCATAACAAAAGAACATTTTTAAAGATCAGTCTATTTTCAGTAGAAGTGGTTATTAATTTCAAATCAGTAGAATTCTTCCTCTATCAAATATTGTACATGCATCCGACTAACATTTATACAGGAGAATTAACATGTAAAAAGTCCTATTTTTCAAAAAGCCTTTCCAAAGGAGTTTTGAACCTCTGACATTTTAACATAAAAATAAAGAGGTTCTTCCAGTATCCTTACTGTACTACAATTTCATGTTAATAAAGGGAAACTAAAGACATTAACAAAAAAAAAACATTTGTTTCGTAGAGGTAAAAATCATGAAAAATGGAGTACTGTATAACGAAAATACTTGGCCTTTTGAACTGTCTTAAACCTACCTATGACGTGTGAGCAAAGGTAATTGTTGAAGGTCTCGTGGTGACCTCAAGATGAAAAACAACAATAAAAGCTTTGCCCTGCTGCTTGGTTCTACCATGTTGTTTTTGTGGAGACTTTGTCTTGTGTGTATCTACTCCATATCCTTCCGTTGTTTATTGCAGACAGTCACATCTGCAAACTGATTAATTCTAATTGGCAAAAGTTAAAGGTCAAAGAGACATAACTTCTAGGAAAAAATTCATTAATTACATTTTTTGTATATCTAGTTTATTATTAATCCATATTCTTCCTGTTAAAACAATTATTATATAGCGTTTGCATATATGGATTGAATATTTTATTATTTGTTCCGTTGGAAAAAAAATTAAAAAAATCATAAACATCTTCCTTAACTACTTACGATTTATTTCAGTCATCAAACGTCATAAAAATGATTATTACAACTCGCGTTAACTTGTTTCAATACAACCATAATCTGGCTTTAATTGTTAACTTTTGTTTACGATTCAGTGTAACTGCCGCTGTACCTTTTGTTAATGATTTTTATTGTCAATCTGTTGACGCTAGTCATTTTAAGGATTCCCATACTTGTAAATGATTGCAAGGATCACAAGCCATTTTATTTTAAATATTCATGAAATATAGCGTTTGTGAAAACATAAAAGCAACGAACTTTCCTTCACTCGATGTAAACATTTAACAAAGTGACAGCTGTCCGATAATTTATAAACATATCTACTTTTGCAAAATTCATTGATTCAACACTGTGTAATATATGTCAATGTCTGAAAATAGACCTGTATAATTTTGTCAATGAACTCTGAACTTTCTCACACATACACTGGCTTTGTATAAAAACCAATATGATTTTTTATTAGAGAGCTGTTGTTTTCAATTTAAGCCGTTATACTCTGATTGATTTTATTTTAATCATGTTCTTTAATATACTTCATTTTATTCGAAACTTAAACTTTCCAATTTGTGATCACGTGCCCCTCCATGAACACTTTCTGAAGAAATCACATTTATATCAGACACCTGCAGAGTGGGAAAAAGTCGAATCCTGTAGTTAAGTAAAATCCAGTTGATGAAAAAACAGCTTAATTTTAGATGTGAAAAGAAAAATCTGTTGTCATCTTTATTTTACATTAAACTTAGATTCCATCTTTTTACTTGTTCATCAGCTTTAGGATATGTGATAAACAGATCATTACATGCCATTTCCACATCGTCCATTATTTAAGGGTAAGGGCTTGAAAGGAGAGTCTAGGGTTTATACTAGGGCCGATATGAAAAATGACATGTAATAATCTATAATAAATTATGAAGGATGTGGAGTTAATCCACACGAGACACAGTCTCTATAAATACGTATAGTAAAATCAAGCAATGGAGCAACGCTTTTCTTGGGGTCACTATGAGGCCTTGCTCATACCTTAACGTAAGTTCAAGAGGGCCCTAAGCACCGTTTTGAACGGAATTCATTGCTAGATGTTAAACAACTCTACAGCCATGTATCTTTCCTTTTGTTCATGGATGTTAGATTATCAATAAACATACAAATAACTGGTAAAATGTTCATATAATCGCTGTCATCCGTGGCCCAACAAAAACACTTACAAAGAGTTCCGCTTGGACCGGACCGTCTTGAACTTACGATGAGGTATGAGTAGAGCTCATTGTTGAAGGCCTCATGGTGACTTCAAGATGAAGAACAACAATAAAAGCGTTGTTCCTTTGCTTGTTTTAACATATACTTGCAGAGACTATGCCTCATGTGCATCTACTCCATATCCTTTCATTCACCATTTACAAAAGACATTCATCACATATACACAACCACTGGGCATCATCCTGTCAACTGGAAGAAAACTTGACATAATAAAATCATAAGATGTGTGCACTATAATTACTGGTCAAATGGCAGAACGTATGATAGAGTATCCATATTAGAAATTCTCTACACGACAAGTGCACCATAACTACCTGAAATATATGGGGAGCATGCATCTCTCGCACGGGGGATCTTTTCATGGACTCCACACTGCAGGAGAATTAAACTCCGGTCTTAAAGAATGAAAGAATATGGAGGAAATGCATATGAGACAATGTCTCTAAAAAAACATGGAAAAACCAAGCAATGGAACAACGCTTTTATTAATTTGTCTTCTTTTTGAAGTCACCATTAGGCTTTCAATAATGAGTTTGGCTCATACTTCAGTTAAGTTCAAGACGGCCCTTAGCACCGGTTTGAGTGGAATTCATTGCTAGATGTCGAACAATGCTATATCGGTCTTTCTTTTTGTCTTTTTGTTCATCAATGTGGGATTGTCAACAAACATAAAAATAACTGGCAAAGTGATCTTACAATCGCTTTCATCCGTTGCACGACAAATACATGTATATAACAAAAACAGTTTACCCTTTAGATCCTATTAGTAGTTTGTTCTCTATCAGCTTACACATATTTCGGGAACACACGTATATGAATTCTAAATGTTTTGATTTGATCTGCCCTGAAGAGACATAAGTTGCGAATACATGTACTAATAATAATATGCAGATACATGTACTAAATTAACAGTAACTTCGGTATTTTATTATTAATTACCACTGGACCGATGCCTCTGCTGGTGAACTGTTAGTCCCTCAGAGTATTTACCAACCCACGTGGCTAGTACTCCGGTGCTTGTCCCAAAACCGATTTATTTGAAAACTTTCAATATCTAAATTTATCTAAATTTAACAAAATGTTGTTCACAACTAAGGAGTATCTCCCTCTCGCATAGCTCTGTCCTTAGCTGTTTTTGGCTTTAGTATGTATTCTGTTTTATTCAGCTTACCATATATTTTGGTATATGGATTTCCAGATGTTTAATTTGCACTGAAGAGACATAAGTTGTCGAAATGCGTATATGCAGAAACTAAATTAACAGTAACATCTGTATTTTGTACCCCGTACAACTGCGGATCTGTAAAAACATTGTACTAAAATAACACAAAAATTGTTAGACGTGTCTTCATGATGCTACGACAAATGTTTAAAGGTCTTTTCTCTCGGTCATGTATAAATATTGAGAGAAAAAATCTAAATACAGATTGTATACGAGGTCGCTAAGAAACATCAAATGGTGATAACCATGAAGTCTTGTTCGGGCGCATTAGACCCCACTCGTGAACGGAGACTACCTTTGTGTATATTTTTGATATGATACGCGGTTGCTGAGCAGGATCCGTATAAACTGTCAATATCATCTAATAAATCTTAAATTAATTTATTAGCATCTGTTGCATCAGAGATAACAAAAATTTATGGTAAAATCATATGTCCTTGGAGGCATTGTTTATCAATGTTGATTGTACAAACAATGTTGCGAGTAAGTTTTTTAATCAAACCATACATTTATAAATCTATGGTCAAACCAATTGCGTATAAATAAATGGGAATGGAAAACTTCATTAATTTTTTTTAATTATCAAGAAAGAACAAGGGATAAATACATAAAATCAGTGGCGGGTTTAGGGGGGCAGGGCGGCCAGGCCCCCTTAGGTTGGAAAATATTTAAAATTCGTAGAGGTTTTTCGGAAAATTGGGTTCCAGGCCCCCCTCTTATGAAAAAATTATGGGTCGGGCTCCCTCTTAGCAGAAAGTCTGGATCCGCCGCTTAAAAGCACTTTATTCCGTGGGATATAATTTTAGGTTGTGGTTAAATACCCTAGAGCACAATTATACATTTGCAGCTCAGCAAACAAACTTCCAAATATATACTTGGCGTTCCCGAAATTCTCCATTTACTACTTGACTTAGTGCTAGGTTATTCTCACTTTATGTCGATCCGTCTCTCCGTTGTCTTTAGTTGTG
This sequence comes from Modiolus philippinarum, assembly GCA_002080025.1. Taxonomy (NCBI): domain Eukaryota; kingdom Metazoa; phylum Mollusca; class Bivalvia; order Mytilida; family Modiolidae; genus Modiolus; species Modiolus philippinarum. The sequence goes on along the minus strand of MJUU01017324.1, from coordinate 82,842 downwards.
TTCTTTACATTATATATAGAAATATATGGAACGCCATAGCTGTCACATGTTCATATCATAGTAGTGAATCTCATCTCTTTTGACCCATAGGGCCAGTGTTAAAGTTTATTTTTCCATCCCCCGTGCAGTCGAGCGTGACCACTGATTTCTTCCCTGGTTTCCAGCATCCTGAACGTAGAGCACCGCAAACATAGTGTAGCTGTGTGAGAGTAGTGGGACGCTAGGGACGTTGTTTTGAGTAGTGTCCTTCCTATTCCTCACCTTTATCGGTGTATCTTGTGTACTTATTGTCTTTTTTTATGTTGTTCCCTTACTTCTTATTTTACTGTTTATGGTACTGTTTTTCATTTGTTCTTTTTCCGAATAACCCCCCTTTTTTTTTCAATGCCTCTTCATTTTGTGTTGTTACATATTTTTCTTCCATTGTACTTATTCCGATTTATCTTTCTTTGGTTTCTATTTTCTAATCCATCAAATAACTCTATGTGTCTTTCCCTAACCAGAACCCGTACATTTTCTGCCGTTACTTTATACTTCCTAATGTTGTTTGTAGTACTCCCTTAGTATTAACCTTTTTAGGATGCCTCTATCGATCTAACCCTAAGCCTCTTTATGTGCTACTGCATTGTCATCTGGAATTGTGTGATGTGTTTCCATTTTCTGTTGAGACATATCTTCTTTAATACTAATAAATAAGAAACAAATCCAAAGTATATTTCTTGATTTTCTTACTTACCATTCGTTTCCCGTACAATGTATATATCAATCCGGGGTAACTTTGAGCTCCTGCACCGATTGGTGAAAGTGGTCCAAATTTCAACTTTTCCTCTAAGTCAAGTACTAAAGACATGTTATATATGTATCGGGGTACCTTTATGCTTCTAAATCGAATGGTGGTATTTGTGAAGCCCTATCATTTATAGTATGGGGCCCAAAATTTTGACAGGTGGTCACTTTGGTGAATTCTAATTTATATTCCAAAGCGGGCACTCTGCGTTTATCCAGGCTTGTGACTGGCTATCTTAAAGGATAGGCCGCCTTACCCCATCCCCCTTTTCTTCTTTTCTTTTACTTACATCGAGTCGTTGCTGTCATCGATTGGTGGTGGTTCGAAACTGTCCAATTCTACATCTAACAGATATTTTCTTTTCTTCACTGCTTATTGCCAAGATTCCTTGGTGTCTAGTAGCCTTCTTCTTCTCTTAAACGTTTGGTAGTGTCTCTTATCTTTTTGTGAATTGGATCTTTGTTGAAATCCTGCATCCAGAACACCGTTTCTAGGTATTTTTTTCTCATATGATCTCTAAAAAAATTATTCATCTCTTCATATGCGGCTAAAAGATCCTTTTCCGAGTCGTGTCCTTCGTCCATCAACTCTTCTACTTTCTTGGTGTTGTCTGGCTCGAGTTTGTCAAATGCTTGATTTACGATCAGCTTCCATTGAGACTCTTGGTCATCTTATATTCAGTGCTTTCGTCCGTGGACTCTTCTGATGTATTAGAATCGTTACCTTCCTCGTTGCTATATGCAGATTCGTCAGGGTTATTGCTTTCTTCTGCTATGTTGAACTCTGTCTCTGATTCAATTGGCGAAGTATCTTCCATGTCGTGTTTCTGACTCTTGTGGCGAACAAGATTGAAGTGATGATTGGTCGTCTATTCACAAAGGTCGCAGTGATACATTCCTATCTCTGGATTCGAAGTACGAATGACGATATTTCACAGAACAAAGCTTTAAATACGGTCAAATTTGGTATGTCGTTGCTTGTGTGCTCGTTTCACTGGAAAAGCTACATATTTAAAAGGTATAAGGTTTAAGGGTATGCTCGCGTGCTCATTGCGCTGCTCGCGTGCTCATCTCGGGAAAATTGCTGCTGCTGCTGCTCCTGCAGCCGCTGTGCGGTGGTAATTTCGCTGTTTAAGGGTATATTCACCTGACAGTGTCGCTGCTCGTGTGTTCGTTTCACTGTTTGCGTGCTCATCTCGGGAATATTGCTGCTGCTGCTGCTGCCGCTGTGCGGTGGTAACTTCGCTGTTTATGAGTATTCTCACGCTGCTCGTTTTCACTGCTCGCGTGCTCATCTCGGGAATATTGCTGCTACAGCCGCTGTGCGATGGGAAAAGCTATTAATTAGCCGTTTTAAAGGTATGTTCACGTTGCTCGCTTTCACTGCTCGCGTGCTCATTTCGCTGCTCGTGCTGCACGCGTGCTCATCTCGGAAATTTGAGAGGAGAGGAGGATTGGGCCTTAAAGGGAGAGGAGGAGGAAAGACATCACAAGAGTATCAAGCACGTTTTTATTCATTTATATATATAAATATATGTATTGAATTTTTTAAGGAACCTCCCAGCCCCCATTCCCTAACCCATGACTGCTTTCATGACGGGGAAAATAAAATATGTATACTTAGGATTTGTTGCTTATTTATTAGTATTAAAGAAGATATGTCTCAACAGAAAATGGAAACACATTACACAATTCCGGATGACAATGAAGTAGCACATATAGAGGCTTATGGTTAGATCAATACAGGCATCCTAAAAACCTTAATACTAAGGGAATATTACAAACAACATTAGGAAGTATAAAGTAACGGCAGAAAATGTACGGGTTCTGGTTAGGGAAAGACACATAGAGTTAATTGAGGGATGAGAAAATAGAAAACAAAGAAAGTTAAATTGGAATAAGTACAATGGAAGAAAAATATATAACACAAACTGAAGAGGCATTGAAAAAAGAAAAGGGGGTTATTCGGAAAAAGAACAAATGAAAAAAAACAGTACCATAAATAGTAAAATAAGAAGTAAGGGAACAACATAAAAAAAGATAATAAGTAAACAAGACACATCACATCGATAAAGGTAAGGAATGGGAGGGACACTACTCAAAACAACTTCCCCAGCGTCCCATTACTCTCACAGCTACACTATGTTTGCGGTGCTCAACGTTAAGGACGCTGGAAACCAGAGAAGAATTCATTGGTCGCGCTCGACTGCATGGCGAATGGAAAAATGAACTTTAACATAGGCCCTATGTGTCCAAAGAGATGAGATTCACTACTATTGATATATATGTATTTGGTTGGTATCCTCCATGGAACTTTTTCATTATGATTGCTCTAGATAAGTTTCATTCTTTTTATTAGGAATTAACAAATGAGACAAATTCTGAAAACTCATTTTTTTCTGTTTTGTTTTTCACCATTTGGCATAGTTTCATTAGAAGGACTGTTAAAAGTATATCCAACATGGGAGTTGACTTGGAAAAAGGACATGTCACAATCGATACATACAGAATAATGAACAATGCAACGAAACACAATTCATGGTTATATCAGTACAGAAAATTCACTATTTAACACAAGTATCTATTGCAATAGATATTTTGTGTTAAATAGTGTTTTACTAATGAAACTATGCCAACTGGTGAAAAACAAAACAGAAAAAAATGAGTTTTTTGCTAAAATATACGTATCAGGCAAGCCTTTCCCAAAATATTATTCACAAACATCAAATATTTTGATTTTATGATATAATTTTCGGTGGTTGTTTTCATGTCGTTACAGAAGTTAGTTCGGATAATATTTGTTCGAAAAATATAGCTTATATACGACGCCCAATGATATTTTTTGTTATGCGTTTCCCTATGAAACTAAACTTCACAAACTTATCTAGAGCAATCATAATGAAAAAAAAAGACATCTCGATATGGACATATCATCTCAGATGTATGCAAATGCAATGTTACATGATCTTATACTATATATAGTGGAATCGGAATATGTTTGTAGACTGTAATACAAGTTGTTCAAACGTAAAATGTAGGTCAAAGAGACCTAATTTTGTCAGAACACTGACATATATCGTTCCATCTGCATGAATACATTACAAGGTAAGATAATCCTACCATACACACTAACTAACATTCTAATTCGTTCGTTATCATGAATTCCAAGCGATCATGGGGGAAATGTTGATCAATGAGACCTACATTTAATTTTCTTGGATACTGACAGCCAAATAAAGATACGACTATATGTAGAGTTCGATGACACTACCATATATATACATTTACTGAGATATACACTAGATAAGAATGCAGACACCCAGGATACTTTGGTATCCCTCTCATGATCAGCTTCATCGGTGATTACTGAAAATATAATACTGACCACAAACAGCATCGGGTTAAAGAATAATGCGTTAATTTCTCCAGGTGTTTCATATATTATTGTTAAAAAATTCACATCAATATCTACCACTTTTATGCAAGATTTGGATATAATGAATCCCAAAACATTGCTAAGGGTTTAAATGAAGGAAATACTGTTTATATGTGTGAATGGACATTGATTTAACAATCTAACTTCCGTAACGACCTGGTCAAAGATTTTTCTGGATTCATTCAGCTCACTTTTCACAAGTTACAATGTACCATGTAGACGAAACGGTGAATTGTTTGATCACGACGTTAAGTTATTAACTCTATTCTTTAATACTGAGGTAAATCAGTAATAAAAAAATATATATTCCACAATTAAATAAATTTTACCTATGTGATCTTTCTATAGCCTTTGCTTTCATTAAAAAATCTACGCAAAGTTAATTTTTTTCGAAGACCACAATATCTAGCAAAAACTGAAAAATTTATTTAAATCAGCATAGTCGGTTTCTGGAAAGATAAGCAAGTCCTTGAAAAAGGCCGTTACGGAAATTAGAAGTTACGGAAGTTAGTATAACGGTTTAAAAGGGAACTGTAGTTTGCAATTTCTCTAACATTTTCGTACCCCTTATTCAAATATGTAACTATTTAACTCTACCTTCTTCGTAAAATAAGAATTGAAGTCGTAGATTACAACAAAAAGACAAAATATTGCGTTACGGAAATTAGTCTCTTCAAACGGACATTCAAAATTAATTATTATAACACGATTTTTTTCTGAAAAATTTTGAGTGATTGCTTTTTATAATGCTTCTCCTTGGAACAGAACCACTGTTTTTCCAGTACTATATTTTTTTTTAAAATTCGACTTATTAGTACGATTTCTACAATAATTGATTTAAAAATTGTTACGGAAGTTATGGACATGTTTGCGAAAGGTGTCAAATTGTGATATCCAGCATAGTTTAACTGGCTCAAAAAACTCAAAAAAGTTAATGCATTCTCAACCCCTTTTGGAATAAGTAGCATTTTTTTTTTCATCTGAATGCAAATTCATATTAAGTGCTTAAGATAGAGATATTTACAAGCGACATGGAGTTTTTGAACATAACTGAAAGTATGTGCCCTTGGCAATGTCAAAAGATCGCCAAACTGCTGGGTAATTTTCAATTAAGCATCACATTGAAGATCAAATATATTTTCAGTCATTAGGAACACACAAGATAATTTTTAATTCTCTGTTATTAGAAGCGACACGAAAAATACTACTTGGTCAAGTTTCATTAGAATGAGTGTTTAAGTGTTATGGGCCTCTGAATGTTTGGATATGAACTGAAAATTAAAAAGTGTTACAGTGAATTTGTAAAATCAGTGATTTTTTAAAATCTCTGAAATAATTAGGGATTTTATCAAACCACTGACCATTTCAGTGATTTTGTAAAATCACTGAAATTGTCAGAGATTTTGTAAAATCCCTGAAAATATGTTGATGTATTTAAATAAATATACAAACAAAATTAGTTTTCATATTTATATGAAACTGAAATAAATAACCAGATCTTGCACAAAAGTATTCCCACGCCAAGATTTCTACCCTGTACTGTAATTCATATAAAACTGCATTTAAAAAATATTGGGAAGCAATTTCTTAACTCATTTCATTGCAATTTGCACAATAAAACTCTGGATGTCATTTATAATAGGCAATATTCTAACCCATAGTTTAAATATTCTAACGCATAGTTTGAAAAAAATAAATTATTTAAAACAATTCAAAATTATTAATGGATTGCCAATTCCTACCTATGAAAGTAATTACAATCGTGACTTCAAAATTTAACTTTCTTAAATTTGGACCAAAATAACCTAATATTTTACAATTTATGTAACAAGTGCAATTTGAAACCCAGTGGAGAAATAAAAAAATATTTTGTTCACCTAAGAAAATGACTATAATTTGGCAAAATCAATAACATTTTTCGGAGTGGGCTGAAAAAATTTGGACAGGAGGTGATGAGAATCTATGATCTTTTTATTATAGCCTAAACTGTGGTTTACAGTGTGAAATGACCTATGTTCAAATTTTTGAACAAGATAAAAATAGTCATCTATCTGTTGGATTATTTAATTGATTTTATACTCTTAGTTTTAACTTTCTTCCTTGATTGAAGAAGTATTCAAAAGAAAAAAACTCCTCTCAGTTTATTACATTTATTCCAGTGCCATATATTGCATTGAAATTTAAAATACTCTGAATAATTAAAAAGTTCAGTTATATGAAATACAAATATTGAAACGTAAATGTTTTTTATCTAAAGTTAGCTGTTAATTTGGTTCACATTTATACATATTGCTTGTTATATCAGCAAACTATTTTACAAATTCCCTAAATATGTCCAGGGAATCAGTAAACTAATGTTTGATTTTTTCAGTGATTTTGTAAAATCCCTGGTCTGAATTAGGGATTTTACAAACCCACTGACCATTTTAGTGATTTTACAAAATCCCTGAATTTTCAGTAATTTTACAAATTCCCTAATTTTACAAATTCACTGTAACATATACATGCAAAAAAGGATTGAATACTAATTGTACAACATTAGTGACATTATCTTCCTTAAAAAAAATATATATACAAGAAGAGATTTCAAAATGACGACATACAAGTTATATCATTTTGATAAACAATAATGTATTTAACAAATGTTAGAAAAAAAAACAAACGGCTAACTGGAGTGAGTGATGAAAGTACGATATTCAAAACGTTCAAAAGATAATTTTCATTAAAACGACGTGATCTTCTATGAATGGACATTATGTGTTGGTCAAAATTAAGATTGCAATCGCCAGCTAAAAGTAATTCAATAGTTAGGTCATAATTGTGTAAGCTGTTCACTAAAGTGGGTTTTTTTCTTTCTTATTTAGGGAAATTCAACAATAAAATGAAAACAGTCTTCTGTCTGCATGGCCTCTCACTGATACTTCCGATGTCCACTGAAATATACGATCATTCTTGACCAAATCTTTCGGGAAGTTTTGAGTTTGATTTTTCTTCCGTAGNGACTATCTAATGGTTCCGTAACATTTTGATTTTGATAAACAAATACACGGACAAAAAACTTTCCACAAATACAACAAAAACTTACTTTCGTTTGATGAAATTGCTTATTTAATTGTAGAAAATGCCTCAAGTCCTATTAATCTCCATTCAAACTTTCCAACCGACGCCGCTTACAAACCGGACATTACGATGTTATTTGTGACGTCACAAGTAGGAAAATTAAAGTTTGTCCCGAACATTGCCTTTTCAAGTAAAAAAATTCCATAATGAATTTCGGAAACAAATTAAATTAAAAAAGTTGTTAGTGGATGGTAGATGATTTTGACAGTTAAAATGAAAAATAGATTCAAAATATGCAACAGAAACTATGCATCTTTTGCGCATGTGCTAAGAGTGTTATTACAAAGCTAATACAGGAAGCCATATTAGAATTAAAACGACGTGATCTTCTATGAATGGACATTATGTGTTGGTCAAAATTAAGATTGCAATCCCCAGCTAAAAGTAATTCAATAGTTAGGTCATAATTGTTTAAGTTGTTCACTAACATGACTAAAGTGGGTTTTTTCTTTCTTATTTAGGGAAATTCAACAATAAAATGAAAACAGTCTTCTGTCTGCATGGCCTCTCACTGATACTTCCGATGTCCACTGAAATATATGATCATTCTTGACCAAATCTTTCGGGAAGTTTTGAGTTTGATTTTTCTTCCGTAGTGCGACAGTGTAGGCTCCTTGAGCTAGCCGACAGATTAGCGGCGAGCACTCCTTGACCCATCTTTCAAAATTACGTGTTGTCACTTTCTCTCCTTTCAAGATTGTGGTCATGGAGTTTAACTCCATAGTGGTCTACCTGTATTGTGTTTTATTCGTACGTTTACTATACGTAAAACGAGACAGATAAAAGGGAGGTTGGGGTACCCTACCGCTGGCTTTTGCTAGTGCCGGTACCAAGTCCGGCTGTCCCGAGTTCCTATCGTTGTTTACGTTTGCCTTTTGTTTTATTTGTGTTTTTTCTGTTTAGTTCCCTGGCAGATTATGGCATGTGATTATAATTTTCAGCCATTGTAGATGTTTCCTTTTGTCCCTTTTATTTCATTTCTATCTGGTGTCCACAGATACAACTTTTAGTCTGCATTTAATGAACTACTTACAGTTCGTATCTTGTATGAATATTGTTAAGTTTTCGATCACCTTGACTAAAATAGGGTGGGGTTTTGGGGTTTTTATTGTTCTATTAAAAATATTAATATTTCGAGAATTTCTAGTTTGTTGGTCTCCGCTGTTATAGATTTTGGTAATTTCGAAATCTTGAGTTCGGTAAAGTAAAGTTATCGCTATTACGTAAATTATAGTCTAAATTATGGCTTACTGAAGTGCGGATAAGTTCGCGAAGATATTCAGGAGCATTTTTATTACTAGTATGTATTTAATAAAACAAATTCAATCTCCTTGATCTTCTTCGATCTGTTAAAGTATAAATTCAGGTGATACTTGTAGTGCAGTACTACATGGATCTTTAGTATGACAATGTTCATGAACCTCATAGGACTTATTTTTATTAAAATAATATCCTGCTGAGCCAAAGATTTGGAAAAGCATATCGGGGAATGCAAAAGTAATGTCTCCTGTATGGCATATATATATATATATTTCTGAATATGGATTGGCGCAAATGAAGCGTAACTGCCGCAAACGTAGAACCGGACGACATTTCCGAAAAATGGTGGACGTAAAATCCGAAAATATTTTTTCCCTTTTCCGAAATTTTTTGTTCCCTTTTCCGAAAATAAAAATTACGACTTTTCCGAAAAGTTATTACATGAACCTCTTCCATAAGCCATGTAAATGAAATTGGTGACTCTTGTTTAAAAACAAAAGCATGCATGCTATATGATTATAAGAGAAATCGTGTAGCATTAGGGACTGACCATTTAACCTCAAAGGGGGGTATGTTTTTTTCTGGACAGAAATTTATTTTCGCGCTTCGCGCGAAAAAATTTATTTATTTTTTCACGTGTATCAACAAAATATTTTTTTCAAAATTAACATTATTTTTGGGGGCAGAAAGCCCTTTAGAAAATTCTTTTTCATCATTCTGGCAGCCAAAATATTTTTTTCACATAAAATCAGCTCCAAAATATCATAGCCCCCCCCCCCTTTTCAAGTTAAATGGTCGGTCCCTTAGGGACAGCTACCCGCACTGCAGGTGGAAAGGTATGCAAGATGACAACTTATGTTCAATTTAAGTTTCATTGTACGGTGCAGCTGCAATTATATATACGACAAAAATGTCGTCCTTCGCTTAAAGACAAACAAAGGCTGACCTGGTCAGTTGCTAAACAATGCACCTACATTGACTGTAAAATTTGAAGCACAATTCACCACAGAACTCCACCAGAAAAAAAACACATATGAATTACACAAAGAAACCAAACGTAAACAACGGTAGGTACTGGGGACAACTGGACTTGGCAACGACACTTGCAAATGACATCTCTATCGATCAACTAGTTTTAGAGGACCCAAACCTCCTTTTCTCTGTGTGTAATAAACAATCATGAATTGAATAAAACCAAATACAGGAGATTTCTCTAACTATAAAACCCTTAATTTAAGAAAAACTGATACAACCATAATTTTGAAAGTTTACCTGTATAATAAAATTTTCGGAAAATGGATGTCGGGTTTTTCGGAAACGTCCATTGAGGAATTTAATTTTTTTCCGGAAATGCCCTAAACTTGCGTAGAACACCCCCTTGGATATCTTTCGTCTAAGGGGCTGTCATGATATACGTTTTTTATATGATAAGTAGTGGTTGCCAATGCTAAATTTAACAGAAAATGGTAATTCTTTATTTTCAGTAAAATTTTTCATTCTCGACAATTACTTATTAAGCCAAAAATATACATTGTATATACATAGCTCAATCTGTTGTGACATTGAGCTTAAAAGTTAAGTTACAAATAAAGTGGTATTCTTGCAAGTGTGAGGCAATTAACTGAACGGCAAGACCTCATGTGAAATATCTTACATACTGTTGGTATGAATCAATTTCATAGATTTCGTGGGTTGGTCAAACCACAAAATAAAGAAATCATAAAAAATCATCATCTGCAATAATTAGATATTGAAAAAGAACAGACAACCTGAACTTGTCGAATGAGGAATTTCAAAATTCAATTTAAGCACCAGAGCGTTTCCCCCAAACGTATACTATTACGATATACACACACTTTGTCCTATAAAAGAAGACGGATAAATATTTGTTTCCGAGCCCTCCTGTTAATTTTATCTTCCCAAAACCAAATTATTGTATGCTGTCTCTTCAATATAGATTTTTTTATTTAACTCAATAGCTTAAAAATTCAGTTTTATGTAATATAATAGGCACGGACCATTTGATTTTCGGGGGGGGGGGTGCCTGGGATTTTCACCAGAGCCGGGAAATTTTTATCGTCCGCTTCGCGGGCCAGATTATCTTTTCCCATATACTCATTGCTAGGAAATTTTGTTGAGCCGGGCTTATTTTTCTAATGGACAGGATCAGGGTCAGATTATTTTTTAAACCCAGATGCTGGCCAGAGAATTTTTGGGGGGCAAAAATCAGGGCCACAATTTTTTTCTAAAAAATACCAGCCCCCCTGCCCCCCCNCCCCATCCCCCTGAAAATCCTTATTGTACAATGAATTAATCAATGTAAGACAGAAACAATTACAATTGATGAGTCGCCTGATCAAAATTAAGTCCCAAAAAAATCGGTTAAAAGTGAAAATTGAAATTTCAGTCGTTAGTGTGGAATTTGGTTTCTACTCTACTTGTAGTACAGCATTTTCGATATATCTTTTACTCTCTCTTTGTATCATTATGTACATTATTTGTTCTCAATCAAACCAAAACTCATTTCGGATTTTCTCGTTCCAACTGAAGGTTGTGGCCAAAATTATGTAAAATTGTTTTCTGTAGAGAACACTACAAATTCTATGTAACGATCCTTTAATAACAGTATTTGATCTAATTGCTTTTGAATTGGAAATAAAATGAGTCAAAAGTACTTTCATAAAAATCTCGAAGTTGAACACCGAACACCGTCCCTATATGACTATCCTTTTAAAATCTCTCACGTTTTCTTGTCCATTTTAGTATGTACAAAATTTAAGACTGTGTAGAAAACTGCATCTAGTTATTGCTTCATATTTGTTACAATATGTTCACTTGTGGGTCGCATCGTTCTATTCAGTGCACAATTGATTAAATCGAGGGCAATTTACAACCCGGCCGCATTAAGTATGAATTTTCGTTCATTGACACGTCACAGATTTGTGACCATATTGGCATTCTGTTCAAATTGTAAAGAATCCTGATCTTATCATTAATTGGTCAGAAAGGGTCTCCTTTGAAATATTGTTATCTTTCGGTTGTCCTACTGTGATTGGTTATTTAATGACATTATTCGTAAGTGAGATTTGGCTTAGTTGGTATTAATGAAAATTTCAACTTAAGTCGGCGCGGTTGTAAACTTGCGACCATTCTCACTTCTCTTCCATAGCTACAAGACTCTTTCAACGTTATATCTCTGTATTAGGACCATTCGGATCACCATTAAGATTATTGCGTTCTGACTATCCTCCATAGTCGCTTTGTGATGTTGTCTTTCTCTGGTTGCATTAACGATACTAAAAGTGGGCAACGGTTCCCTTTCTCTAGATAACATTTCAATGTATCTGAATGGGAGAGTGACACTCTTTCGTTTATTCCTTGATGAACAATCCCCGATATCTTCGCTGGTAAAATACCAAATAGATAAAAATCGTCCACCCAGAAAAATGGGGATATTTCAGCAGTTTTATACAGAACTGGCACCAAATTTATAGACATAAACACAGCCAGACCACTGCATGACGTATACGGATAATATTTCATTGTTTTGAATTCGTTCTTTTGCACAAACCATTTATCAAATTTTCCACGTTGAATATTATTTGTTCCCTTATCTATTTTATTACATATGATTAATCTTTTATTTCGTTTTATTTCAGACATTTCCTGAAATACTTTGAAGAAATTGACAAAAACATCGTCATCAATTTTCAGAACAAACTCTGCATTTCTGCAATATTCACTTATCCATTTAAATCCCATTACACCTTTGTTAGTAAGATTCCTGTACGAGTCCATAAAATTTCCTTGCACTATATCCTTGAAAACAGAACTCTCGTGTTCAATTTCACTTTGTAATGTAGAATTAGACACGAGTCCAAGTAGAAAAACTACTCGGATGCTCTCTGGATAGTAGAATGTTGAGTTCAGCCATGTTTGTCGCATGATATTCCTACGCTCAAAATGGTCCGGAGATGTATGTACCATGATGATGCAAGATAGATCTGGTACATTTCTACATATTCCTTCGTTGTTTATTTTGTATGGACTTGAGAGAACAACAGGATAGATCGTCTTTGCTAAAATTTTACGCCGTTTAGTAAAATCATTCTTTATATTCTCGTTATGCAGAATTAATTGTCTTTTAGAATGTAATGAATTGTTTTGATATTCACTTAATTTGCGACCTAAGTAAACCATAATTTCAACTAAATAGAAAAGAAAAGCAATTGTTATCACCAATATGATCCTCTTGTACAACATTCTTTGTGAACTTATCGGTCTGCAAAAAATAAGACAATTAAGAAAAACAATAGCCGTTTCATGTACAATGACTAAGGGTTTATCTACTTATAAGACAGTGTACTTGCCAGTTACAAATTCGTGCAAAATTGTTAATTAAGTAGTATCCTCTAAAAAGGGGGTAGATATGCTTGCACATTGTTTTCTTTTCATAAAATAATTGTCTTGACACATTCAAAAAAGAATTTACTTTCTTTTCATAAAAGAAAACCAATTTCAAAACATTGCAAAATAACTTTTTCATTCAAATTTTTAATCATTTATCCCAAACATCAAATAACGATAAATACTTGATAAATTACAGCAACCAGTAGATATTCTGTCCATTTGTAGTTAATTTACAAAAAAATGTACGACCCATTGATATACATGATGTCAAAAATTACTACCCATTCATATAGTTGACAACTGCAAAAACAGGCCTATTCCAGCGGCACGTCTGTATATACCTCTATATAGGAAGTGACCCCCCATGATTTATCCACGAAAAAAAGCCAATACTCTTGTGATTTGTATTTGCCTAATTTGTTATAAATACATTATTTACCGTTCTGAAGCCTTATATGCTGTTCTCCTGATTATTATGCATTTTTTTCTCCGGACCCGTGTGTGCTTAAGTTGAGGACTTTGGTTTTGGCTTGACACATAAAATAAACCAGAAAACTACATGTAAATATTCAAATATAAATGCATAATTAAGGGAAATGAACATTTTAATTTTTTCTTTTCAAATTTACGTCCGATGTGAACTTACCAAATTAAAGTTAATAGTTCGTGGTATGGTAGATTGAAGTTTCTTGTTTAAATGTAAAATCTTTATATATTTATGTAAAAAAATTATCATAGACTTTAGTGACACCATACCGGATGCTTTCCGTTGGTCCATTGTAACTTATTTATGAATTTGTTTTATTCTTAATCCTAAATCCTGTCCAGAAATTGATTTGTAGACTATTTTGATATTTTATGTAAATGTATGTGACAGATCTTTTGTATGTTTAACTATCATTTATCAAAATATAAACATTTCGATAAAGTCTTGAAATGTCGCTATATTTAGATATTTGAGTTCACACTTAATCAACGCCTTGCGACATGTCCGAATTTTGAATTTATAGATACCTACTGCTTGGCAGATATTTGATTATCATAGTTCTACTGTCGAAAGGGGTAAAGCAACGTCATAACATTTTAGCACGGGATTTTTAAAAGACAATTTTAGCTTTTAGCTTTCCGTAAAATCACCTATAGACTGCAACATTATCAGCACAAAAGACATCAGTGTAGCAATAACTTTTACTTTAATTATGTTCGAATAACCGACAAACTTAAATTCATAAAGAACGATGATCACCATAATTTGGCGGGAAAATGTGCGTTGAGCTTGTCTCACCCAAGGGTGAGACAGAAAAATCTCACCCAGGTTTTGGTTACATAGAAAGCACTACAGGTAGGGTGAGAAAGAAAAATCTCACCCAGGTTTTGGTTAAATAGAAAGCACTACAGGTAGGGTGAGAAATCAATACCTCGCATGTCACAACAAATTTCCTTTTTATTTTTCACAAAGGATATTTGAATCAGAGGCATTTGCCCTGAAAACTGGATTACGTGTAAATATAGCGGTAGCTAGCCCCTTTAATTTGGGAACAGAAGCTACTGCAAATAGCCATTTCAACAACTCATGCCCTTTCAGTGCATATCAACTCAAACATATAAACGATAAGATAAAAAGCAGATAGAAATCAAAATGATCTAAAAGCCAAGTTCAGCTAAGACCAGAGCTTGAAATATACAATGTACATGACTGATTTACATATTTAGCTTCCAAAATCCTTTAGAAATTATACTGTTTTATTGCATAATTTGTTTCTTATNTTGGTTACATAGAAAGCACTACAGGTAGGGTGAGAAAGAAAAATCTCACCCAGGTTTTGGTTACATAGAAAGCACTACAGGTAGGGTGAGAAATCAACAAATTTCCTTTTTATTTTTCACAAAGGATATTTGAATCAGAGGCATTTTCCCTGAAAACTGGATTACGTGTAAATATAGCGGTAGCTAGCCACTTTAATTTGGGAACAGAAGCTACTGCAAATGGCCATTTCAACAACTCATGCCCTTTCAGTGCATATCAAATCAAACATATAAACGATAAGATAAAAAGCAGATAGATAACAAGTACTAGTAATCAAAATGATCTAAAAGCCAAGTTCAGCTAAGACCAGAGCTTGAAATATACAATGTACATGACTGATTTACATATTTAGCTTCCAAAATCCTTTAGAAATTATACTGTTTTATTGCATAATTTGTTTCTTATATCTGAGGAATCAAACGGATTTATTTTTTGATTGATGAACAATAAACTTTTGTTTCATATTGCATAATCCCCAGAATATGTAACAGGAAATTTGTTCCAGTATTTTATTCCTTCCTTTTGGATAAAATGCTCTAGGGAAGAATATCCACAACATCTAATTGACCAATCACAATGGAGTACTGACCATGATGGTATAAACACCAATGTAGAAATACAATAGGTTGTTTTTATACACGAAATTTTGCACATGGGAAGGAAAATACGCTTACAAATGTACATTGTTCACTGAATTGGCTTTCTGTCTGCCCATAAGGTTTATGATGCTAGTAATTAGTGTCTGCAGACATCAATACTTATTTTTATTTGCAATATTTCGCTAATAGGGACAAAGCAAACATTCACATTTTTGCCATTCACCACACATAGGGGGAGGGTTTGGATCCAAGAAAACGAGTTTAACCCCACCGCAATTTTTGCGCCTGTCCCAAGTCAGGAATATGTTGGTGACTGGCTTGTCCANATCCATAAACTCCTCCAAAATTACTTTTATTTCTTATAATTCCAATCCTTTGAACTTTGAACAATGTTGTCACTGATATTTACGTCATCATATACTGCACTATTTAACGTCGTAATGTATTAATTGGCAAGAAGAGTTTATCGAGAAATAACCTTTTTGTTGTTCATGACGATAGCCAATGAAATTGGACGTTGCATTAGCAATTGGAATTATGATGGTATAAACACCAATGTAGAAATACAATAGGTTGTTTTTATACACGAAATTTTGCACATAGGAAGGAAAATACGCTTACAAATGTACATTGTTCATTGAATTGGCTTTCTGTCTGCCCATAAGGTTTACGATGCTAGTAATTAGTGTCTGCAGACATCAATACTTATTTTTATTTGCAATATTTCGCTAATAGGGACAAAGCAAGCATTCACATTTTTGCCATTCACCACACATAGGGGGAGGGTTTGGATCCAAGAAAACGAGTTTAACCCCACCGCAATTTTTGCGCCTGTCCCAAGTCAGGAATATGTTGGTGACTGGCTTGTCC
>MJUU01017324.1:0-13103 GCA_002080025.1 Modiolus philippinarum | reverse complement strand
ACTTGGCCACAATAGTCCTTTGATGATCCCCTGTGGAAGATGGAACCAAAATTGGTCCCAACCGAAACACTTTAAAGGGTCTTGTCCTCTGAGAACACCATAGGCAAAGTGAAACCATAGTTTAATTTAGATCCTTTAACAAAGACTCTCTGTGTTAGCCAGGGTCCAGGTGAGCAATACAAGCTCTTGAGAGCTTCATGTTTTCATTAATCTGCTCTAAAAGGTATAATATAAAATTTGACCAAACTGTACTGAAATAATATATGGAAGGTCCTTTACGAAGTATGCTTATTTATTTTAATACATGGCCGCCAGCGTAATACATAGCTTAACACTAGACCCTCATGAACAATCATATTTTGATCATCTCCTCTGAAACAAAAGGAAATCCAACCAAACTTTACAGGAATAATGTATGGAAGGTCTTTAAGAAAAACAAAACTCATTTCTCTATGATCCACTGAAAAACAAGATGACTGCAAGCGAGGGACATAGTAAAACCTAACACAAAATGAGACAAACACTGTTTTTTCAGCTGCTATATGAAACGTTTCAAGTACATTTGACCAATACGTACTTGAATACTATATATGCGTGGTTTCTTGACAATGATTGCTCATATGAGTCTCCCAGACAAAAAGACAAGGCTGACAGCATGGCATATTAATTCAACATTTTAGCATATGAGAAACACTTTTTGATTATTTCCTCTGAAAACTTACTGAAGCAAATTCAACCATAATTTACAAGAATAATGCATGGCAGCCCCTTGATAGCAAATATCCCATAATGGTCTAGAAGATTGTGATGTCGACCATAAAACTTGTGCATTGATGGTCTAGAAGATTGTGATGTCGACCATAAAACTTGTGCATTGATGACTTCAACTTATTAGTAACCCTTGTTTAAGTAACCTACTTGTGATCGAACAGGCTCTATCAAGGAAGTTAAAGTATGCATGGACCACATGCGCTTGAGTAGCGAGCGGTTTGGAGAAATAAGCTCCATATGCTGGTGCTGTTTGAATGTTGCTACAAAGAAAGGGTAAGTTTACTATTGGAAAAAGAAGTAATCGCGTTTGTGATACAGCCTAGTTTTAAGTCTACATTTGTTGTCAATTTCCAGATAATGGTCAAGGAATAAGGCCAATGTGGAAGTATTGTGGTATCTTTAATTTTAAGCTCCAGGGAAATCACCAAAGCTAGGGGTGTTTAGTGACAAAGTATTACCTATATAACGGAGACCAAAATGAAATGATTGGGCTTGCTTTTTACCTTTAGTTTGAAAAACCCTTCAATTTGTTTATGCCCATTGGAATTTCTTTAGTCTGTTAAAAACAAGTCATCCAAACTTATAAATATATTGTGGATTACAAGCTTAACATTTAATCTCTTCTTCCTCACTCAAATTCGTTATTGCATTCCACAAAGTATACCTGTTCTCTGCCTATAACAATGTACTTATTAAGGTCTACCCGACAACCTTCTCGGTAGACCTTATAGTATTTCTTCTGATTATTATTATTTTATTTTTTTTTTCCCGCCAACTTTTAAACTCTTCGGCCCAAAACTGTACGCGACATGTCGAATTAAGCTTTCGCACAAAATACCGGGCAGACATAAACTTTTCGCAGTCGAGGGCCACATTCGGAATTTTGTTCCGTTACGGAGTTCTTCCTCTTTTCACTAAATACCTTGTGATCACTTAAACTCGAAAACCGTAAAAGATAGCTGATGAAGTGTAATGGGGAAAATGTTCGTTAGGTCATGACGGAACTTCATTACATTTGGTTCGAAACCGTGCGGTATACTTTTTGGGGGGTTTATTGCCCTTTGAAGATTTTCAATTTCCGTCATCGCTCAAAACTTCTAAACGGTTAGTCGTAGAGACATGGGACCTTCACCATTATTCTTAGTTGATAGAAGTTACATCTAAAAATGTCAAGGTCAAAGGTCATCGGTGACTTTGACCTTTGACCTTACCCCTTGTTATCGCTTAAACTCAAAAACCGTAATAGATGGCTGAAAACATATAATGGGGAAAATGTTCATTATCATGAGACGCAACTTTGTTACATTTGGTCCGAAGAGATTTGACGACTCTTTATGTGGTAGTGTGGATATTTTATATCTTTTAAATCTTTATGACAGACTTTTCACCCAGATGTCATTCACTCTGTCCATTCATTATGACCAGTTCATTCAAACAAAGCATACATGCAAATCACTCATACTAGTGAAAATAAAATATCAGGATCGGAAATATTAGTGATCAACTAACCTAAATGAGAATCAAGATGTCCACCAAAGAATAGTAAATATGGAGTCAATACAAAGCTGTTGACATTTCAAAATCTTTGTCAAATCTGAGGACAAAGAAATATTCCCTCCAAAGTATGACCAAATATGAAAATGACCAATAAGAGAAAAGTAACTAGATTGTTCATATAAGAGATAGGCAAAATACAGAGAGTAAACAATTAAACAATAATGAATATTGATGAGTCAATGAACCATGACAAATCTATACTGGACACATATTCACTGAAGTGCGGAATTTAAATCCACAACTAAATGATAACATTTAAATTCCAAATCAATAATTAAATAGTTTATTAAATATAAAAATATGTTTTCAAAAATAAATACAGTCAATATAAAATATACAAAATATCCACATTACCACATACTCCCCGGCCTAGGAAAAATGACGTCCTCGTCATTTATCAGCATGGGTAGGTGCTCGAAGAATGTCAAGGATGGTACGTGCAGCTTCACTCTTCATACTCTGTTCCTTGAATAGGTCTGTTTCAGTCAATCCAGCTATGTATTCAGCCTTCTTCAACCACTCACTCTTTTCGATTGCAGACTTGGATATCACATAATCACCAGAGGTGTACCAGTTTTAGGCTTGAATAGGAAATTAACACCAGGTCCTACCATAAAGAATAACTTGGTAAAAGGTCTACCACCAGAATTATTAGGTAAACCATTGGAAACCACTGTGAGTTTAGAAGGGAACATAGTTAACACACTTTTAGATACCGGATCAACAGTTTCAACTTTATCGGAATCTTACTATTATCAACATCTTTCGGACACTTTGGAATTACAGACTTAAGATCAAATTTTGGAAATTGAATGCGCAGGCGGAACTCATTTACCCTACTCTGGATTTATAGAAATAGCAGTAACCTTACCAAAAACCAACTTCACCAGAACCTATCCACTACTTATTGTACCAGATAGTCAGTACAACAGGACAGTACCACTTTTATTGGGAACCAACATACTTGAAACATTGATGCAGGATCTAAAAGATGAATATGGGGACAGATATTTACAGACAGCCCAGTTAACTACCCCATGGTGCATGACATTAAGGACTATAGCATTACAAGACAAACAACTGATTAAACAGAACAATCGACTAGCCTTCTTAAGATCAGCTACATTGGAAAACATCATCATACCACCCAACACAGAGAAAGTCATCGAAGGATATTGTACGAAGGAAATTCCAGACAACGCCATGCATACTTCAATCGACTTCAACATCAGATCACCACATTCAAGATTTGGACATTGAGCCAACGGTTCATCAGTATAATTACAACCAGAATCAAGTAATGAAGTTCAAAGTTTACAACGTTACATCCAGTACCATCACTATTCCACCAAGAGCCATAGTATGTGAATTACAACCTGTAACCATCAAGGATTTACCAAACACTACTACACCAGATACCACCTTAGCAACTGAGAGAGTTAAAGATATAGTTCAAAGTGACCTTACTTATGAACAGTTCAAATAAGGGAAAGATTTAATCAACTCCTACACGGACATTTTCTCAACTGGAGATGAAGACATTGGTTATACAGATAGGGTGGAACATAGGATTGATTTAGTGGATGAAAATGAAAGACCCTTTAAGCAAAGATACCGCAGGATCCCACCAGCGATGTATGATGAAGTAAGATCTCATCTACGACATTTGGTAAACAGTAACATCATTCGTCCATCGCACTCTCAATATGCATCCAACGTGGTACTTTGCAAGAAAAAGGATGGATCTCTGAGACTATGCATCGACTTTCGTCAACTTAACCTAAGAACTAGAAAAGACAGTTATGCCCTACCAAGAATAGAGGAGTTATTAGATTGTCTATCTGGAAGTAAATTCTTTTCGGTAGTGGATATGAAAGCTGGATATTATCAGGTTGGAATAAGAGAAGAGTATAAAGAAAGAACCGCTTTCACATGTGGACCTTTAGGATTTTGGGAATACAACAGAACCCTTTTGGCTTGACAAATTCACCCGCAACATACCAAAGACTAATGGAAGAAATACTGGGAGACTACAATTTAAAAATTTGCTGCATTTTTTATTGACGACATCATAATTTTTTGAAAATCATATGAAGAACATTTGGAAAACATCAGATTAGTATTTAACAGAATCAGAGAAGCCAATTTGAAGCTAGCACCAGGAAAATGCGAATTTTTCAAAAGAAAAGTAAAGTACGTAGGTCACATAGTGTCAGAAGAAGGAATAGATCAAACAAAGGCTGATGTAGTAACATCTTGGCCTAAGCCATCAACACCGGAAAACATCAGGAGATTCTTAGGACTAGTAGGCTATTACAGAAGATTCATTCACCAATTCAGTAAGATAGCCAAACCACTAACAGAATTGATGCCTAAACCAACTAAGAAGGGCCAGAAGAACAAAACAAAACGAAAAAGAATTTTGAATGGGGTCCTAAGCAAGATCAGGCATTTGAGACACTTAAGGAGAAATTGGTATCAGCTCCCATACTTGCATATGCTGACAGTTCCAAACCATACGAACTTCATACTGACGCATCAGATCAAGCAATTGGCGCAATGTTGTATCAAGAGCAAGATGGCCATAAAAGAGTTATCAGTTATGCAAGCCGCAGTCTTACTAAATCAGAACAGAACTACTCCACACACAAGAAGGAATTTTTAGCATTGAAATGGGCGATTTCAGACAAATTTAAAGATTACCTGTATGGAACCAAATTCACCATTTTTACCGACAACAATCCGCTAACATACATTTTGACAACCGCTAAATTGGACGCAGCAGGACATCGTTGGCTGGCAGCATTATCAGCATACGACTTTACCATACATTACATACCAGGTAAGTTGAACGCGGTTGCAGATCCTCTTAGCCGTCTTCCAGAAAACAACTCTTCAGACAGATGCAACATACCAGATGAATCAATCAAAGCCATATGTCGAAAAGCAACAACACCCACTGATGCATATGTAGAAACAAAAAGCATATCCCCATACCTGATAACAGAAGACACAGATAACAGAGGGACTAACCTTGGCAATATTATAGATTGGGAAAAAGCTCAGCGAATGGATTCCAACATCTCATCCATTATCAAATTTGTACAACAGTGTAGAAAACCGAGGATTGAAGAAATAGGACCTAATCCATTGACAAGACAATTCAAGAAGCTGAAGATGGAAAATAATATACTGTACAGAGAGACAACAATAGATGGACAACCTAGGAATCAATTAGTATTACCCTCTGCACACAAAGAAACAGTTCTGGAAGCAATACATTCGGATATGGGACATCCTGGAACTGATCGTACTATCTCTCTGATAAAGGACAGATTCTTTTGGCCAGGAATGTATGAGTACATCGAGAATTGGATAAAGAAGTGTGGCCGTTGCATAAGGAGGAAAGCCAGTACCTATCAGAGAGCACCACTTGTCAACATTATAACAACATCACCAATGGAACTTGTGGCAGTAGATTACTTATCCTTGGAAACATCAAAGGGCGGATACAACAACATACTCGTTATAACAGACCATTATACAAGATATGCCCAGGCTATTCCAACCCGTAATCAAACAGCAAAAACAACAGCAGAAGCAATATTCAACAACTTTATAGTACACTACGGGATTCCACAAAGACTTCATTCGGACCAGGGGGCAAATTTTGAAGGAAAAATCATCAAGGAGCTTTGCAAACTACTAAAAATCAAGAAATCAAGAACCACAAGTTACCACCCACAAGGAAATGGAATGACAGAAAGATTTAACAGGACACTATTAGACATGTTAGGATCATTAGAGAACCATCAAAAGGCCAACTGGAAGCAATATGTCGCTCCTCTAGTGCATGCTTATAATTGCACCATGCATGAATCTACAGGACAGTCGCCTCATGCACTTATGTTTGGACGGATTCCTCGACTCCCTATTGATGTAGCATTTGGTTTAAGAGAAGAGGATCTACATCTGTCAACATCCTATGCCAAAGAGTTGAAAGGCCGACTAGCCAAAGCCTAGAAACTTGCTGAGGAAGCTGCTTCCAGATCCAGAGAGAAACAAAAAGAAACCTATGACCGCAAAGCTCGTGGATCAGCCATCAACATAGGAGATAAAGTGTTAGTGAAGATCGTTGCGTTCGATGGTACTCACAAAATAGCAGACAAGTGGGAAGAACAACCATATATAGTGATCAACCAGGAAAATGAAGACATTCCAGTATTTCTTGTAAAAAGAGAAGATGGGACAGGACGGAGACGTACCCTTCATCGTAACCTCCTCCTTCCAATAGACTACATACATGACAGAGAACAACCAAAGCCGAAAGACAATGCCACCAAAACATCAAGACACTCACGACAAAGACAGGAAAAATCTGATGAAAGTTCATCTGAAGAAGAACAAGAACAATATAGTTACCAGAATAGATTTATGGACAGTGATATTACCAACACTGAAACCCCAGATCTAAGTGGTAATGATGAACAGCCAGATGATAACACCAGTGAGGCTGAAGAATCAACTATTCCGAATGGGGACGCCCATACTGTTCCTGATGATGAACAGGAGGAATTAGTTGAACATCGAGAGAGCTCTCCAACAACTAATGAGGAAGAAAGTGAAAGTCAACAGGACAACATAACACCCGTGGCAGAAATTTCACTTGAGGAATCCGAGGAAGAAGAACCTGTCAGAAGATCATCAAGGAATCGCAGACCACCAAACTGGTACACCTCTGGTGATTTTGTGATATCCAAGTCTGCAATCGAAAAGAGTGAGTGGTTGAAGAAGGCTGAATACATAGCTGGATTGACTGAAACAGACCTATTCAAGGAACAGGGTATGAAAAGTGAAGCTGCACGTACCATCCTTGACATTCTTCGAGCACCTACCCATGCTGATAAATGACGAGGACGTCATTTTTCCTAGGCCGGGGAGTATTTGGTAGTGTGGATATTTTGTATATTTTATATTGACTGTATTTATTTTTGAAAACATATTTTAAATTTAATAAACTATTTAATTATTGATTTGGAATTTAAATGTTATCATTTAGTTGTGGATTTAAATTCCACACTTCAGTGAATATGTGTCCAGTATAGATTTGTCATGGTTCATTGACTCATCAATATTCATTATTGTTTATTTGTTTACTCTCTGTATTTTACCTATCTCTTATATGAACAATCTAGTTACTTTTCTCTTATTGGTCATTTTCATATTTGGTCATACTTTGGAGGGAATATTTCTTTGTCCTCAGATTTGAGAGAGATTTTGAAATGTCAACAGCTTTGTATTGACTCCATATTTACTATTCTTTGGTGGACATCTTGATTCTCATTTAGGTTAGTTGATCACTTATATTTCCTATCCTGATATTTTATTTTCACTAGTATGAGTGATTTGCATGTATGCTTTGTTTGAATGAACTGGTCAGAATGAATGGACAGAGTGAATGACATCTGGGTGAAAAGTCTGTCATAAAGATTTAAAAGATATAAAACTACATAATAGATAAATGAATGAATAAAACTGGTTAAGTTATTGTAAATAATTTATTCAGTAAATATAACTTGACATAAATAAGATTTTTATCAGTAAACTGGAGTAAACTGAGCTAAACCATAAAACATGACATATTTTGTACATAAAGGAGTAAATGTATATAGATTGAGTAAACCGTACATGATAATGTCCGGAATATATAAATGGAGTAAATATATTTGTTTTGCTATGGTAAATTAAAACTGAGCAGTATAAATTTATGTTTATATGTATTTTTAATATGAGTAGCCATTATGAATAAGCACCATAGTATAATGATATATTTTATTACAGATTGATACTACAAGAATGTAACCTACTACATTTGTTGTACTTAGTGAAATATGTAATACCTAGTACTGTATTTGATGAGAGGACCTTTTGTACCTCATACATGGTAGGTTATCTGTTATTTTGTTATGTGCTTATTTGTGCTTTGTAAATGCTTTGCATGGCTACTTAGATAGTTATTTTTACTATTTTGCTTATTTGCTGCTGTCTGCTTTAACAATTTTGCTTTATGTGTGCTTAACAGCATTGTTTATTTTAACTTTTGTTAATCAGTTATTTTGATGACCTTAAATAGAAATCTATCAATCAAGCATATGATAGATAAATATATGAAGTAATTGTACCATATTAAATGAGACAACTAGTAGTTTCATTATGTATTTTTCTCATGCGCTTAAGATTTCCATAGCCACAGCTTGGAAATAGTATTTACATATATTTATGGAGTAAATCTGTATGATTTTTATATGCGACATATTTGCTATGTCCTATATTTGGAGTAAATAGAGAGTATTATAACAACAAATTTATCCTTTTTGTATTGTATTATTTAAAACTAATTTTTGGATATTGTAACCAAAACATTTAGAGTTATTTCTCTTAGTAAAATAGCGATTATGTTTATATTTTTAGGGTCATCTTTATATACCTATGTTATCACTGAAATAAAAGTCACTCCAATAGTGAACCCACATATATGGACTTCATTATTTAATGCCAGAATTTCCCTGGACAACATTTATATGAGTTATTGCCCTTTGAAAGATTTTGAGTTTGCGTTAATGCTAAATACTCCCAAACGATAAGTCGTAGAAACCTGAAACCTTCACCATTGTTCATAAGTCATATATGGCCATCTAAAAATGTCAAGGTCAAAGGTCACCGGTCAAGGTCACCGATGACCTTAAGCCTTGTTATCGCTTCAACTCATAAACCGTAATAGAAGGTTGAAAACATATAAGGGAAAAATGTTCATAATCAAAAGTCGCAAATTTGTTACATTTGGTCCGAAGAAATTTGACGACTCTTTATATGAGTTATTGCCCTTTGAAAGATTTTGAGTTTCCGTTAATGCTAAATACTCCCAAACGATAAGTCATAGAAACCTGAAACCTTCACCATTGTTCATAAGTCATATATGGCCATTTAAAAATGTCAAGGTCAAAGGTCAACGGTCAAGGTTACCGATGACCTTTTGCCTTGTTATCGCTTTAACTCGTAAACTGTAAGAGATAGATGATCAAATGTATTTGAGAGAATGTTTGTCTCATTGAGGTCTACATTCGACACTGGGGGTCCAAAATGATTGGACCATTCATTTTGGACCTATGGCCCAAAAACCATTTTTCGGGGTCCGATTTTAGAGTTTTTTGCCTATATCTCAAAAACTATTAAAGATACGAAGAAACTATAAAGAAGATAAATTGTTTTTTTTTTGTTTTTTTTTAACAAAATAATATATTTATTGCACTATTGCTGTAAACAATCCATCTAAGGCTACAGCATTCACCTCAGATGCCCTTAGTGTTAATTTAATAGGAATAGAGATTCCCATTAATAAATGTTAGTATATTGTACATAACATAAGACATATTCATATTAAATTAAATTATACCAATTACTTGAAAACAAAAATTAGTCATCAAAATTGCGGTTATTTAAAAAAAGAACTGACTCTTTAAACACTTTATCAGTAGATACTTTCATCAATTGCAAAATTTGAGATCGATACAGTAACTCTTTTTTAAATACGCCAAAAACATTTATGGGTTTTCTTTTCTGGTCCGACAGATAATAAGATTTATTAATACTGAATAAAATAATTGTGAAAATGTAATTCACCCAGTAATACTTTTCATCTTCAATTTTGTAACCAAATATTAAATAGTTTTCATGGATAATATGATGTCCAATTTTTATTAGATTTAATTTAAGTTTTACCCTTTGCCAAAAGTCATTCAAATATTTACAAGTGATAAAAAAGTGTCTAAAGTTCTCTAATACATTACAAATAGAGCATAAAGGAGAATTGCTGATTTTCCATACATTCAGTAATTGCTTACATCGTAAAATATAATGTAGTAGTTTCCACCTTAACATTTAAGATAAATTGTTCAGCTCAATATGGCCGACAAAATAGGGTCAAGGTCAAAGGTCAAGGTCCTTAGTAACAACGTTATTTGCCGTAAAAGTCCTTAGCAACCATAGGCAAAAAGTTTCGTAATGTTGTAAAGAGGAAATGAATGACATTGCCAACCGGAAGTGACTTTCCTGTCCTTAGCAACAAGCTAATTTTTCGAAAAAGTCCTTAGCAACCGTTGGGCAAAAGACTAATAAAGATCAGAACTTTTGTTTACAATACATTTTGAACTGAAATAGACAACAAAGTCAACTTTTAAACTCTTCGGCCCAAAACTGTACGCGACATGTCGAATTGAGCTTTCGCACAAAATACCGGGCAGACATAAACTTTTCGCAGTCGAGGGCCACATTCGTAATTTTGTTCCGTTACGGAGTTCTTCCCCTTTTCACTAAATACCTTGTGATCACTTAAACTCAGAAACCGTAAGAGATAGCTGATAACATGTAATGAGGAAAATGTTCAGTGTTACGTGACACAAGTTCGTTACATTTCGGTCGAAAGGATGCGGGTGACATTTTATTGAGTTATTTCCCCTTAAAGATTTTCACTTTTTGTAAAAAAAATTTTCTTGGAAAAAGTAAGTCGTAGAGACCTGGGACCACCACCAATCAACTTGGAAGTACTATTGTACATTTAAATATGTCAAGGTCAAAGGTCACCCATGACCTTGACCTTTGGCCTTGAACCTCTCAGTTGGTCTATCTCAAAAACTATCATAGATAGCTGATAACATGTAATTGAGAAAATGTGTATCTTATCAAGATCTACATTTATTACATTGAGTCCAAAATTTTTGGACCAACCGTTATGGACCTAGGGTCCGAAAACTGTTTTTCGGGGTCCGAAATGGAGGTTTTTTGCTTATATCTCAGAAACGGTTAGAGATAGACAGAAACCTTAAACAACATAAAATGTTCAGTTTAACATAATCTATAAAATGACACCAAGAAAAAAATTCCACATCCTTAGCAAAATAATGAAATCCTTAGCAACCATATATTTTTATAGTATATCTTGGAAACAGTGATAGATAGCTGATAACATGTAATTAATGAAATGTGTATCTTATCAAGATCTACATTTGATATATTGGGTCCAAAATTATTGGACCAACCGTTATGGACCTAGGGTCCGAAAACTGTTTTCTGGGTCCGAAATTGAGGTTTCTTGCATATATCCCAACAACTATAATAGATAGCTGATAACATGTAATTGAGAAAATTTGTATTTTATCAAGATCTACATTTATTACATCGAATCCAAGATTTTTGGACCAACCGCTATGGACCTAGGGTCAGTAAACTGTTTTTCGGGGTCCGAAATAGAGGTTTTTTTGCTTATATCTCAGAAACAATTAGAGATAGACAGAAACTTAAAAAGCAAAAATGTTCAGTTTAATATGACCTATAAAATGACATCAAGGAAAAAATTCCAAGTCCTTAGCAACATAATGAAATCCTTAGCAACCATATAGTTTTATAGTATATCTTGGAAACTGTGATAGATAGTTGATAACATGTAACAAATAAAATGTGCATTTTATCAAGATCTACATTTAATATATTGGGTCAAAAATTATTGGACCAAGCGTTATGGACTTAGGATACGAAAACTGTTTTCCAGGTCCAAAATTGAGGTTTCTTGCTTATATCTCAAAAACTGTAAGAGATAGAAAAAAACTTTGAATTGCGAAAATGTTCGGCTTTATATTACCTACAATATCACATTAAAATCAAAGTTCAAAGTCCTTAGCAACACAATGAAATCCTTAGCAACCATAGATTTTTTTCGTGATAAATGATTTAACCCGTAAACCGAAAGAGATGGCTAATGACATGTTATGGGGAAAATGTTCAGTTTTACAAAAAAACAACTTTGTTAACGATTTAAATTTTTTTGTTCAATGATTTAACTCGTAAACTGTAAGAGATGGCTGGTGACATGTAATGAAGAAAATTTGTCTTGTTTCATCAAGCCAAAACACTTATTACGAGACTTTGCTAAAAATTTTCTTCGGGTAGAGCTACATTTGTTCTCTGAACAAATGACTTATATTATATCTCTGTTCGCCGTTCTTATGGGAATTAAATTTTTCAGCCGAGATTTCAGTTGTTCATGAGAAATGGTAGTATATAAGTGCATATAAGTCAAAAGTTTGAAAGCTGTTACAGTGTGAAAATGATCTAGAGTTCAAGATGTCAAGTGCATCTATAGTTTTTCAACGTTCACATTTCGTTACTACCGCTTCTTGAAAATTATATTTGAAGACCCTCTTTTACAGATGTCAAATGAAGCTTAACAGCTTAGAAATAGGTTTTGTAGAACATTTTGTGGATCTAGTGGTGTACCATTTTTTGTATAGGCGTTAGTTTAATTTGTGTATCCAGTACAAAGACTGCAGATTATTGTCTTCATCGTTGGTCAAAATCCCAAACGAAAACAAAACAAATGTATGACTGTAATATCTCTTCCTTTAATAGACGGAGTAGTATCTGTGTAAGATGGATTGCCCTAAGAATTACTGTAATTATTTTCACAGATAAAAATGATGTTATCATCGGCCTTATCTGCAGGAATAACGGCATATTCGTCATGAATGGAGGACAAATATCAAGCAACATCAGTATTTTTGAAAACTGATGTTGATTTACTAGTAGTTCTCAATGACTCTTGTAGCTGATTGGTTCGTTTTGGGATCATAGACCTCACAACCTAAACCCAATCAAAAGAGAATCAAGGTCCTCAGCTTATTAACGTTCAATCTATTTTTCTGGCATAGCCCTCCGCAGCATCC
>MJUU01017323.1:51420-65332 GCA_002080025.1 Modiolus philippinarum | reverse complement strand
AAAAAAAATCCATAATGAATTTTGGAAACAAATTTAATTAAAAATTTGCTGGTAGATGGTTGATTTTTGACAGTTAAAATGAGAAATAGATTCAAAATATGCAACAGAAACTATGCATCTTTTGCGCACGTGCTAAGAGTGTTATATTGATATTATAACATGACTCTATTTACAAAGCTAATACAGGAAGCCATATTAGAATGACAATTAATGATTTTTTTTTTCGTTGGATATCTGATGAGATAAATTATAAGATAAAATAGAAAAAGATGTTGAAGTCAAAAATCTGCTCTTTATGTTTTGTTATTGAATGACTTTTTAGCTCACCTGGCCTAAAAGGCCATGTGAGCTTTTGCCATCACTATGCGTCCGTCGTCCGTTGTCCGTCGTCTGTCGTCTGTCTGTCCGTCCGTCAACAATTTCAAAAATCTTCTCCTCTCAAACCGCTGGGCCAAATGTAACCAAACTTGATTTGAATCATCACCAGGGTATGGCTTCTCAAAATTATGTTCGATTAGTTGGCTGGTCAAACAAAATGGCCGCCATTGCTAAAAATAGAACATGGGGGTAAATTGCAGTTTTTGGCTAATAACTCGAAAACCGTTACAGATATAAAAAATCTGACGGGGTAAAAATGATCAGTATGATAAGATCTACCCACTGTGCAATTTTGAAGAAAATCTGAAAAACCCATCTCGGTCTTATAGCCCCTTTTCCGTAAAATTTTCGGGGTAAAAATGATCAGTACGATAAAATCTACCCACTGTGCAATTTTGAAGAAAATCTGAAAAACCCATCTCGGTGTTATAGCCCCTTTTCCGTAAAATTTTCAAAGTTAATTTTTTATTTCAAAAAGTGTAACAGATAGAGGTTCAGTTGTTACTGCAAAAATGTTCAGCATATCAAGATCTACCCAACCTGAAATTTTGAAGAAAATCCATGAACCCTTGTAGGAGTTATTGTGCCTTTTTCACCGAATTTTTTTATTTTCGTATTTTTCGTCTTTTATTTCCAAAACTATGGAAGATGAAGGTTAAGTGTAAATGGTGAAATGTTTGCCATGCTGCGGCGACTTCAAAACTGGTGTTGAAGATAGTGCGTTGACCGCCATTTTCAAAATGGCCGCCAAAAAGGGCGGGAAGATTCAACCTTGTCCGATTTCAATGAAATTTGTTTTCCAAATAGATATTCATGTTGCGAATTCAAATCCGGTGTTGAAAATTGTTAGCCCGGGATCCTGACCCATGCTGACTATCGCGCAAGGGCCAGGTGGAGTACAAATTATTCAGGGATAAACTGCCCTGAATCAATACTTCCGTTTGCGCATACGTAGTTTGTTGAACGATAGATAAACAGAAAACCATACCATCGAAACGTTTTGATAAAAGAAAAAAATAGTTA
Source organism: Modiolus philippinarum (assembly GCA_002080025.1). NCBI lineage: Eukaryota > Metazoa > Mollusca > Bivalvia > Mytilida > Modiolidae > Modiolus > Modiolus philippinarum. The sequence continues at coordinate 63,931 of MJUU01017323.1, read as the reverse complement.
TTTTAAGCACATATATAATGAACTTTGATGCATTTTGCGAAAATAGTGTGTGTGTTATTTGTTTACAAGAAGCATTTCGTGTCAATTGTTCCCATGATTCCGCATTTTCGTAGACCAATCAGAGACGATTAACTTTTCTAATCCACCTGGCCCTACCGCGAGGTTGGGTCAGGTTCGACCAGGCTAGAAAATTGTTTGTTGACCGCCATTTTCATAATGGTCACCAAAAAAGGCGGGAAAATTCAACATTGTCCGATTTCCATGAAATTTGGTTTTCAAATAAATATTGATGTTGCAACTTCAAAACCAGTGTTGAAAATTGTTCGTTGAGCGCCATTTTCAAAATGGCCGCCAAAAAGGCAGGAAAATTCAACATTATCTGATTTCAATTAAATTTGGTATCCTAGTGGATATTGAGGACACTACTTCAAAACTGGTGTTGAAAATTGCTTGTTGACTGCCATTTTCAAATGGCTGACAAAAAGTCAGGAAAATTCTAAACTGTCCTATTTTGTATTTTGTAAAATTCAATGTTGTCCAATTTCAATGAAATTTGGTTTCCAAATAGGTAGTGATGTCGCAACTTCAAAACTGATGTTGAAAATTGTTTGCTGACGGCCATTTTCAAAATGGCTGCCAAAAAGGCGGGAAAATTCTAAATTGTCCTATTCCAATGAAATTTTGTTTCCAAATAGATATTAATGTTGCGACTTCAAAACCGATGTTGAAAATTGTTCGTTGACTGCCATTTACAAAATGACGTCCCGACTTCAAAACTGATGTCGAAAGTGGTCCTTAGCAAGAACGTTTTTTGTCAAAAAAAACAACAAAGAAATATAGTAAAACATTATCAGACTTTAAATACTGTTCAAGATATTGGTGGTGTTCGAGCTACGAAAGTTTGAGAGACTGAAGATCATTACTGTACAACTTACAATTTTACCTTGATTGTGGCAACTGAAAGCCAGGTAAGCGATACAGGCTCCTGGGAGCCTCTGGTAATAAATTACATGTATTTGAATTTCTTATAAGAAATATGGTATGAAGACAAATGTGTTGTACACAATATTTTAGAAATATTACACTTCTTCTGATGTTCCGTTTTCCACTGTTTGAATGTGACACTCGACTAATTTTACTAGTCTGTACAACACAACTCTCCAATAACTATTTATTGTGTTGTAGGAATTTATCCTGATGTTTGGAAAGCATATGATGGGTAAGAATATATTGCATTCTTGGTACTTATTGAAGGAGCATATGATTGACCAGAATACATATACTTCAGTTGAAATACATAAATAAAAGATACTATTTTTTTGTGATTAATTTTTGTTAAAACGAATGACACTGAGCTTTAAAAAGTTAACTAAAATACTTTTTGAAATCATGATGGAAGAACAATGTTTTAATCCAAATGAAAAAAAAAAATATTGATGCGCATGTAATTTAAAGATTACAGTTTGAAAGATAGTATTAATGATTAAATTTTATAACTTCGGGATATAATTCTATGCATATAGCAATTATATATCGTTTAGTTTCTCCAATAGTATGCAATTTGCTAGAATGATATCAATTTATTGAGCAGCGATAGCTTTATTCAACGATTGTGGAAGTAGATTACGATATATCATTATAAAGAGGTCCAAGTCTTGTTTGTTTGATTTCCAGCTAAATGTTATTTCTTGTTTACAAATCCCTTTGTACATTTTTATTCACCAGAAAGATAGGGTATCCCGAAAGACTAAAGACAGTTTTGGAATGGATAACACTTCCAGAAGATGAACGACCAGACATAATTACATTATATTTCGATGAGCCAGACCACGCAGGACACCAGAAAGGACCAGATAGTGAATTGGTAACTGTTTTCCGGGATTTTTCAGAAACTCTTACTGTGCTCTGTTCGTAGGTTTATTACACCAATTTCATTTAAAATCTCTGATTATTTTAAATAAAAAAGAATGTATCATTTAGAAGTGATTTGATTCAAATAATAGCTGTTATTTTTGTGTTATTCGTGGACCAACTAGGATGTAAAGATGCAAGAAAGTTAATAAACTATGGAAATTTGTATCTCCGGTCAATTTGATTTCTTCATAAAACAAAAACATAGCCGAGGTATTCGAGAGTTTAATACACATCTGATTTATTCCCTTAATTTCTTTCAGGCATAGGTTTTACTATACTCTTGCATTTCAACATTATGACACAGCTTATGTTGAAGTTACGTTCAAAGTTTTTCACATAATTGGCAAAATGAAATCGAGGAACATTGTCTGTTTAAAAGAGGTAGAAGTTTCGTAGTTTCAATATTAAAGTCAACTTTGAAACAACGAAATTGTAAGGCTGTACGTGAAAAATCTATACTCATTTTACTGTAAATTTGCTTTTTAATCTTATTTTCAAAATTAAATAGTTGAAAGAAATTGATTGACTTTTGGTATGCCTACAATAAATAGGTGCCGCTAGCGGAGCAGGACATGCTTACCCTTCCGACGCACCATGATTCACTTCCGGTTTTCATAGGAGTTCACACTTTGAGTGCCTTGGTTCTTAATGTCGTCTTTTTATTTCCGTGCATTATGGCTGTCTCACGTCCTTGTTTTGTCTTTGTTTTTCTCTGTTGACGTTTTTATACCCCCCACACGTAGTGGCGAGGTATTATGTGATACCCCAGGTCGTGTGTCCGTCCGTCCGTCTGTCCGTCCGTCCGTGTGTCCGTCCGTCCGTCCCCCGAAGGTTTCTGACTGATAACTTGTGAACGAAATAACATAAGATCTTCAAACTTGGTATGTAACTTCTTTACCACAAACTCAGGCCATGTTCGATTTTGGGTCCAGAGGTCTAAGGGGTTTTGGAGTTATGCCCCTTGAAACTTTGAAATTTTGCGAATTTTAGGGTTTCCGACTGATAACTTGTGAATGAAATAATGTATTGTCTTCAAACTTGGTATGTAAGTTTTATACCACAAAATTCAGGCCAAGTTCGATTTCGGGTTCAGAGGTCCAAGGGGTTCTTGAGTTATGCCCCTTGAAACTTTGAAATTTTGCGAATTTTAGGGTTTCCAACTGATAACTTGTGAATGAAATAATATATTGTCTTCAAACTTGGTATGTAACTTGTATACCACAAAACTCAGGCCAAGTTCGATTTTGGGTTCAGAGGTCCAAGGGGTTCTTGAGTTATGCCCCTTGAAACTTTGAAATTTTACGAATTTTAGGGTTTTCGACTGATAACTTGTGAATGAAATAATATATTGTCTTCAAACTTGGTATGTAACTTGTATACCACAAAACTCAGGCCGAGTTCGATTTCGGGTTCAGAGGTCCTAGGGGTTCTTGAGTTATGTCCTTTGAAACTTTGAAATTTTGCGAATTTTAGGGTTTCCGACTGATAACGTGAATGAAATAATATATTGTCTTCAAACTTGGTATGTAACTTGTATACCACAAAACTCAGGCCAAGTATGATTTTTGGTTCAGACGTCCAAGGGGTTCTGGAGTTATGCCCCTTGAAACTTTGAAATTTTGTGGAACGTGGCGGGGTATCATGTAATGCACCATTACTATTTTTGAAATGTCTATGGACTTCGATTTATGTCATCAACACTTTTCTTGTTCCTTCCGTATTCTACTGTCGTTGTTTCAGTTACGGCAAGAACAAAATGATCAGCTTATCACAAAACAGATTATCAATGAAAATTTAAATAACCATTGAAAAACGGCATGAATTGAGATAATCGGAAATTATCCTTATGTAAGTCTACATAACTATAAAAAAAACTTGCCTTTATGGGACTTTTAAATATATAGTCCAAAAACACTCGTATGTTAAGTGTTAGGTAGTCGTAGGTCACAACTGTTATGTTTCTTTAGACATATATGTTATCAACCCTCAATTGTTTTCATTGAATGAATATCAACTAGTATGTTGAGATGTTTTTCAGTGGCGACTACAATGAACCGAAAATGCCATTTTAAATAGTTTGATGTATCGCATTTAATCATGATCCTACAAAAAGAATGACCTATTCAGTATTTGGCGAATCTCTTAGCTGATTTTTGAACAGGTGTCTAATAACCAAACCTTTTCAGCTTAAGAACAAAATAACTTTTTTTGTTATTGCTAAATATTCAGTTAGAAACCAAATGATAAACTTTTCTCTTGTAGCTGAATGGACAATTAGAAACAGTAGATGATATGTTAGACAGATTGATGAACTTCTTATACCAACAAAACTTACACGACTGTATAAACCTTATTGTCATAGCAGATCATGGTATGATGTTCCTATTTATTGTAACGTTTATGTCACGTTGAGAATATTGGAGTCTATTTGAAGGGTCAAGTGAAAACTAAATTACGTCTTTGAACTCTTGAATTCTAATCTTGATTTTTCATATTGTTTTGTCATTTTTATTTTGAGATATATTCCGTCCAAGAATTAACAAATTGTGTTTGTGTGTTTATGTGTTATACGTTTACTGCACCCATAAATTTAAAGAATTCGCCGTACTGAGGAATTATGGGAACAGTGTATTTGAAATTTTGATGTACGAACAGTCGATTTTAGACCAATGTCATAACATTATTAACGTTCTTGACCAATAAAAATATTTTGGTGTACGCTCTACCCACAATGCTTTAGTTTCTGAAACGGCGAATTTGAGACATTTATGTGAATTTCTATGTAATAACACTATATTTGTTTTGTTTTTTGTGACAAGGGGCCTTCAACAGCTGCGCATTTCCGCACACCCCTGGTACTTCTGGCACACTGATCAGTGTGCATCAAATGTGTTGGAAAGTTGCCGCTAATTTCCGTTAAAGTTTAATTTCAGTTAATGGGTCAAGCAGCAAGTTCTTATAAGTTGATACAGAAGACCTTAATAGTTACATGGTGTAAAGTATAAAAATGAATAATTCTGTCAATATCGATAAGTTAAGCATCCTAAATAGATGAAGATATACGTTATGCATCATTTAATTTACAGGATTTGACCATGTTTCATGCAGTAATTTAGTAAAACTACCAAAGTATATGCCCGACGATATTAAGAAAGTTCTTGCATTTGATGGAACTTTCGGAAGAATTGAGAATGATTTTGAAAGGATCAGTAAATACAAAGTGAAAACTGAAAGTAAGCTTAAATCATTTGCCTTTGTATATGAAGTATTTTTTTCGTTCCGTCAAACCACTGAGCCAATGTAAACCAAGTTTGGCCTGAATCATCATCAGTGTATACATTTTCTCAATAATATCCGACAATTCAGAAGAATAAACAATATGACTGCTCCTAAAAAGAGCATAGGTGTACATTTGTAAAATGCATTTTTCTGCAAATAACTGAAAACTGTAACAAATATCAAACATTTGACCAAGTAAAAATGATCAGCATCACAACATCTAAATGCCTCGCAATTATGAAGAAAAATTGATAACTGGAGTCATTTAACAAGAAAAGACAACAGTAAGAACATACAATGACCGATAATTTCAATTACAGGCCACAATAAACCTTTTACGTAAAATTTTTTCAATTTTTTTTGTTTGTCTTATATGTTAAAACGATAACTTAAAGTTAGATGAACAGTGTAATTGAAAAATGTTCTGCATATCAAGATATACCTATTTTGAAGATTTTACAGTTCATCAAATTCAGGGTTAAATATTTGTTACGGAATTGCATGTCTATGTTATGAATTTGCCTGCATTACAAGATGGCTGAATATACTATTACTTTTACATGGGGCCCTATTGAAAATACATTTTAAGGTAGAATGGTCATTTGTAGATTCCATGTAAAATTATATCTGATTACCTTAGCTGTTAACAATGAACACAGGTAAGCCATGCTACCGGGGGCTTCAAAGTTCTATTTAAAATCTAAAGTTCACGAATTGTTTGGGTTTGCCGATAAACATAGAATCGTTTGCCAAAACAAGAATTAGAGTCTTTCCCACCTCGGTTTCCAACATTTGCTGAAAAGTGTTAAAAGATATCACTCTGATACTTGTTACCATTAAACAGAAATGGCCAGTCTTGACCTGACTGACCCTGTGACCCCGATCTGTTTTAGTAACAGAGCTACATCACCAAACATCGTAAACCTTGTTAGCAGATGAACTTGGAAACTGTTAAAGATAGCTGATGAAGTGTAATAAGAAAGATGTTTGTTAGGTCATGACAACAATTTTTTACATTTGCTCCGAAATTGTCCAATGGACCATTTGGGAGTTATGCCCCTTGAAAAATGTGAGGCTTCTTTAAAAATGAATTTCTCCCCAAACGGAAGTGGGCCATTTGAAAAGGTCAAAGGCAAAGGTCATTTATTTTGACCTCTAGACTTGTTAGTCGATTAACTATGAAAACGTAACAGATAGCTGATGAAATGTAATGGAAACTAAAAAATGTGTCTGTAAGCCATGGATGCCCCGCCAATTAATTTATCGCAAAACCTGAAGTCATAATTTGACCGAAGTTATTCATGCATAAAATGTAGGTCATCGACACCTAATTGTTAGTGAAACGGGTAGTTCTTCAATTGAATGTTTCAGTGAAATATCATGATGCTACAATACATAGTCGTTGAAAAACAGACTTAAATGCAAATGTTCACCAAAGTCACTGAAGCGTAAAATGTAGGTCGAAGGCACCTACTTGTCAATGATTTGGGTAGTAATCATCGAGCCAATTATTTTGATGAAACATCATTGTCCTATAATGTGTAGTTGTTGAGAAATGGACTTTAACGCAAAACTTAACCAAAGTCACTAAAGCGTAAAATGTAAGTCAAAGAGTTAAACTGCCAAGTGAACTATGTGGTACTATCAAAGATCTACCTACCGACCTACTATCAATGTTCTATACCTTACAGTTTCCGAGAAATGCACCTTAACGCAAAACTTAACCTGACGTACGGACGGAAGGACGGACAAGAGTAACACTATATGCCCCTTCCACATTCGTGGGCGGGGCATAAAAATGTGCATCTTGTTAAGACCTTTGATTGTTACATGGGTCCAAAATCACAGGACCAGCCGTTTTGGGCCTATGGACCAAAAATCGATTTTGATGTCTAAATTTTGGGTTTTTGCCTTTAGTTCAAATACAATTGAAGATACAGACAGATATTGAACACAAAAAAAGATCAGGTAGACTTGACCTTCAAAATGACGTCAAGGTCAAATGTCAAGGTTCACATTTAAAAAACTGTATTTCACGTTATAGAGTCTATAAATAAACATCTAAAGCTTAGAATGTTGGTTTTAACTATGAATCAATAATGAGGACATGCTAATGCAACTTTGGGAAAGACTTATCAATTGTTCATCGAACGATTGACGTACTGGTTTTGTGTATTAAATTTATTAGAATATTTTGCGATAGTGAATAGCTTGATAATATATAATAAGATATAATATGAAAGTTAGAAACAAGATTTATGGGATGACATTTTAGCTTAAACAGCTTGAAATAATGAGTGGTTTAGGATATTTAATCTTTCCGAATGTTTTATAACGCATGTTTTTAGCCTTTACGCTTCAAAATTCACCTTCTTTTGTTTTATTTGTCTCCCGATGTATTTACCTGTATGCTTACTGTCATGTTTACATATATGATAGAATGAAAATGTGAATTATTTCAAAAGTTAATGATTACATTTTTAGCTCAGCTGACCGGAAGGGCCAGAGTGAGCTTTTGCTATTGCTTGGCGTTCTGATATCCATTGTCTGTCGCCCGTCCGTTTTTTTAGCCTATTATATTTTCATCATCTCTTCTGAAACCGCTGTAGCAAATTCAACCAAATTTTACATGAATTATATATGGAATGTGCTTCACATAGGTTGCTCATTTTGTTCCGATCCAAAAAAACTATAGCTCCCAGCGCAGAACATAGTTTAACTTTGAACAATATAGAAAAATCATTATATCATCATCTGCTTTAAACTATTGTTGAAAATTTAACTTACCGTACTGCTAATAATGTATAAATAGTCCTGCACACTAATTGCTCATTTCGGTTGATCCGACCAAAGAAATGAGAACTAGCTTTGAATATAGTTTAAAATTGGCCCCTATTAGAAACTCATATATTGCCCATCTCTTCAAATTATTGAAGTAAATTCAACCAACCTTTATACGAAAAATGTTTTGGAGGTCCTTAACAAAGTTTGTTTATTTTTCTCAGATCCTACAGAAAAAATATATCTTACTGAAAACCATCATTTTCATTAAATGCTCTGAAACCATGGAAATAAATTTGTTAATTATAAATGAAGATAACAGTAAACACCTACAGTGGCCGAAAATTACAATCACATGCCATAATTCACAGGGGAACCGAACAAGATAAAACATATAAAAGACCAGAGACAAACGTAAATAACGATAGGAACTCGGGAAAGCCGGACTTTGTTCCTGCACTAGCAAAAGCTAGCGGTAGGGTTAAACCGGTTTATAGTTGAAAAGACTGTATTTGGATTATGCATAAAAGTTTGCTCATTTGAGTTGAATTGATGACAGCACTGAACTTCGTCTAATATTGAACGTTTCCGGAATATTGTATTTTGATCATCTCCTATGCAACCACTTAAACTAATTCAACCAAACTTTACAGGAATTATGTATTGAAAGTCTTTAACAAAGAATTTCTCATTTTGGAACCTTTCAATATCTATTTTTTTGTAAATTTTGATGAAAACTAAGGAGTATCTCCCTCATGCAAAGCTCGGTCCTTAGCTGATTTTGGCTTTACATTTAGATCATAGTGGTTATTTGTTCTCTATCAGTTTTTAAACATCTTTGAGTTTCTGGTCTTCCAAACGTTTAGATTTTATCTGCACTGAAGAGACATAAGTTGTCGAAATGCGCATATGCAGAATTCAAATTAACAGTAACTTCGGTATTTAGTCATTTAGTTGGATATGACAAAACATGGGTGCCAATGGAGAACATTGCTAACATTATACCCTTTCATATTGGAAATAAAATAAGTTTTTGTCATCAGCGTTGGGTTGGCTTAGAATCATTCATCAGGTGAGCGATACGGGCTAAGTCTCTAAGCCTCTGGTTTCGTGTTTTACTATATGCAAATATTGTTTTAGATGTTAGCCATATACCTGTTTCAAAGATAACAGATGAGTTAATGTGTAAGAATCCCGCAATGAAAGTATTTACTAAAGAGACTATACCTAAGCGTTTCCACTATTTGTACAACAAGAGAATTGGCGATGTGTTGCTGGATATGCAGGATCAGTGGCTTGTTACAGAGTTTGTACAAATGTTTATTTTCAGTTATCCGTTATCAAAAATACCTTATAGCACCTGTAATAGGATACTCATGATGTACTTTCCATGGCATCGGTTAAAAGTTCATTTCGATGTTGTGACTGTTTTTCCAAAAAACATTTGAGGTCATATAAAACCATGCAATGGAACAACGCTTTTATTGTTGTTCTTCATCTTGAAGTCATCATGAGGCCTTCCACAATGCCATACGTCATTGCAAGATGGACCCTAGCACCAGTTTGGGCAGAGTGCATTCCTAGATTTCGAGCAACGCTATATCCATGTGTATTCTGCCAATGGATGCGGGACCGTCAACAAACATAATGCAAACTGTCAAAGTGTTCTTAAAATCACTGTCATCCGCTGACTGACAAAAGCACCAGTGTCTCTAGCTGAGCAACAATCACAACATATGGACAAACACAGGGATAGCATTCTAAATTAGTGAGATGTGGGCAATATAAACAGGTAGTCAGATCACTTTTTGAAATTACGAAAAAATGGAATGTCAAAATTTTAAATTGTGATAGGTCATCCATATGAGAAATTATCTCAAGAACAAGTGCACCATAATTGAAATGTATAAAGAGCATAGTGAAAGTCTGTTTTGATTTCTTACCTTTACAGGAAAAATATTTTTTTAATAAAATTTAAATTCTTGTTTTCTTTGCACAGAGTAGCACAAAACAAGTATGCCTGGCATATTACTGCATCTAAAGATAATATCATATAACTTATACACTCTTATACATCAGTACTTCTATTCAATCGATAAATTTATAAGTTTTATTAAGAAATGAAACAATTTTACTTGGTGTATTGTAGCACTAACTCATTTTATTGTACTGGTGGAAACCATGGCTGGGATAATTTGAATAAAGCAATGCATGTGAGTAAGCATAAATTGTCTGAAAATATACATGTCCTTATCATCAAATGATGAGTTTCTGGTCTTCCAAATGTTTAGATTTTATCTGCACTAATGAGACATAAGTTGTCGAAATGCGCATATGCAGAAAGTAAATTCACAGTAACTTCGGTATTTAGTTATTTGTTACCACTGTGTCGATGCCACTGCTGGTGGACTGTTAGTCCCCGAGGGTATTAACCAGCCCAGTAGTCAGTACTTCGGTGCTGAGACAAAAACCGATTATATTTGGAACCTTACAATATCTAAATTTTTGTAAATTTTGTTGAAAACTAAGGAGTATCTCCCTCATGCAAAGCTCTGTCGTTAGCTGATTTTGGCTTTACATTTAGATCATATTGGTTATTTGTTCTCTATCAGTTTTTAAACATCTTTGAGTTTCTGGTCTTCCAAATGTTTAGATTTTATCTGCACTGATGAGACATAAGTTGTCGAAATGCGCATATGCAGAAAGTAAATTCACAGTAACTTCGGTGTTTAGTTATATCTATAAAACGGTTAAATACATTCACTCAGGCGTGCACAGAGTACAATTGTTATCAGCCATGAAATGATTTTTTCCGAAATTTATAATTTCGAATTAGTCATTTTTAACCATACATGTATATTCTTACAAATAAATTTAGATTACTGCATTTTTTTTCCTGCTTCGCGCGTTTAAATGTAAACTGAATAACGACATTTGAGGCGGTTTAATTAAATTAATCTCTTCCTAGCGTGAATTCATATTCATCAGTGATAATACATTTATTCATCTGAATTAAGCCAGCTTCCTTTTTATGTTCTAGTATTAGATGTTAACGTGAAGTTTTTCCTCCTGAAACATATTTTTTTTATCAAAATTAAGTAAAAGATGAGAAATTCATATACAGTAAATGTATGTCCGACCACTTTTTATACAATGTAGAGAAATCAAGAGAGCAAGGCTTGCTTATAGCTCTTTTCATCGAAGTTGTAGTATTACAATTACGTGCGTTCAATTATGAACCAAATGCGTCTATATTTCTATCGCATATTTTGTATGAAACTGAAAAGAATATTTAAATATTTTCACTCTATTTAGGCGTTATTTTTGGCATATGGACCAGCCTTCAAGCGACAGTTAGAAGTTGATCCATTTGAAAATATAGAATTATACAATCTAATGTCAGGTAAGAGTCAAGTTGATATATTTGTTCACTTTCCCTTTAAAAGCTTAATTGTTGTTTCCTCTACCGGATTCGACCTTACTGCCGGATTTGACAAATTTCAACACAACAGGCATCTTATAAGAAGCAGGAGATGCTTACTCTTCCGATGCGCCTGATCTCACCTATGGTTTTTATTGGGTCCCTGTTGTTCATTTTGGTATGTGTGTGTGTTTTCATTTTTCTTTTCTGTGCCGTACTCATGTTATGTCCCTGTTTCTTTGTTTTTCCGATGTTGCCATTTCCCTTGGATTCTTCGTTTTGGATTGACTGTTAGGTTCTCACTTACTTTATTAACAGTCTCAGTAAGTAGTTATATGTTTCTGTTACAAGAAATATGTAAATTCTTATCATTTACTTCTTTGTTTTGGGCCAGAAAAAAATACCAGTGTTTTCTCTTATATGTTCTAAAACTTTGGTAGGTGAATTATTTTTCGTTTTTGCAAAAGTTTTAAATGGTAGTATATACGAAATGCATTCGGAATTTCAAAGTGCTTGTCAAAAATTTTTGGCAAAACATATTGAGTAGGTACAACAATAGAGAAGAGAGGGTTAGCCGAACCAAATGTATTTTCTTCTTAGCCTTTTTGTTATATTTCCGGAATTTATGTATTTTTATGGATCATTGTTAGTCTAGTGCTTATAAAAAATTACCAGTCCTTACTCGTGAAAGTTACTTCTTTTCGTCCGTTTTTCAATATTTACGAATATAAGTAAAAAAATATACAAATATTGAATCATGCTTACCCTTTCGGAGCACCTCATGATACATCACGTTTTTGCAGTAGAACACACTGCTAGTGCTTTAGTTTCATGGTGTTCTTATTCATTTTTGATCATTTGTTTTGTCTTTGTATGGTTGTCTCAAATTGTGTGAAAAATTAAATGCCTGTATTTTATTTGCGATTTTTGAATTTCGAAATTTTTTCACTTTTTGCTTAGGTATTTGTTTGCCAATGTATAAATGTAATATTGTTTAGGTTATGATGAGAATTTATCAATTTTGAAGACAGTCTGTTAACCACCACTGTCCGATCTGAAACGAATCCCCGTGATATAAAACCTAGTTGAAGCCTCTATTTATAGGAATAATTTTTT
>MJUU01017323.1:26344-47857 GCA_002080025.1 Modiolus philippinarum | reverse complement strand
GATCATAGTTTTAACATTGGATCCTATGGGAAAAGACATTCAAAGATCTTCTCCTCTGAAACTACTGGGCCAATTGAAACCAAACTTGACCACAATTGTCCTTAGATGGTCCCCTGCAAAACAGTTGTTTTTCAGATCCGCGCTGTATCCAAGATGGCCGGTCACGGGGATCATAATTTTAACACAGGACTCTATGGGAAACACATTCAAAGATCTTCTCCTCTGAAACTACTGGGCCAATTGAAACCAAACTTGGCCACAATAGTCCTTAGATGGTCCCCTGCAAAAAAGTTGTTTTTCAGATCCGCGCTATATCCAAGATGGCCGCCAGCCGGGATCATAGTTTTAACATTGGACCCTATGGGAAAAGACATTCAAAGATCTTCTCCTCTGAAACTACTGGACCAATTAAAACCAAACTTGGCCACAATAGTCCTTAGATGGACTCCTGCAAAAATGTTGATTTTCAGATCCGCGCTGTATCCAAGATGGCCGCCAGCTGGGATCATAGTTTTAACATTGGAACCTATGGAAAAACACTTTCAAAGATCTCCTCCTCTGAAACTACTCAGCCAATTGAAACTAAACTTGGCCACAGTAGTCCTTAGATGGTCTCCTGCAAAAAAGTTGTTTTTCAGATCCGCACTATATCCAAGATGGCCACCAGCGAGGATTATAGTTATAACATTGGACCCTATGGGAAAAGACATTCAAAGATCTTCTCTTCTGAAACTAATGGGCCAATTGGATCCAAACTTGGCCAAAAGAACTGCACCCCATCCAAAATAGCTGCTAGTCTGGAACATAGTTTAACTTATGATAATATAGCATCAATGTCTATAAAAAAATTTGAAAATAATGCCCTTAAACATTGGGACTATTTTAACTGCATATGTCAGCCGTGGTCCAGGTGAGCGATGCAGGCTCTTGAGAGCCTCTTGTTTTAATTATTTTTACCCGATATGTAAATCCTTTCCAGGATTTAAACTCTATAGATTTGTCTCCTAAGCCATCAGGAAATTTACAGTTTGGTTTACCAGTATCATCCAACAGAAATATGTATACAAGGTTTTATTCTGACATTGCATTAGGTTACGATGACAGATATCTACATTGGCTTACACTTCCTGTATCAAAGGTAAGAAAAGTTGTTTTGACAAAGATATGGAGTCCCTCATACTACCATAAAAATATATAAGGTTATCTTTATATGCATGTTTGTACTGTTAAGCTATCAAGTACTTAGATAATGCCAGAAAAACGTATTTTTATGCCCCCAGATCGAGGATCGGGGGGCATATTGTTTTTGTCCTGTCTGTCTGTCTGTTTGTCTGTGCGTCCGAAACTTTAACCTTGGCTATAACTTTTGAACTATATAAGGTAGACTTTTGATACTTGACATGTGTATAGGTCTAGTCAAGAGAAACATAAGTATGCAAAAAAAAAATTAGGTCAGGTCAAAGGTCAAGGTCACAGAGGTTAAAAAGGGGTGAATTTGGCTGTTTTCACATATTTGACTGTAGAATCCTTATTATTCATCGTATTGAGACGGGGTTTGTTTTATGCTATTGCTCATAAAATTGCGCAACTGAAAAATGTCAACAGATTTGAGGTAGCATTTACCGTTTTTGAGAAACAAGAGGCCCAAAGGGGGACAAATGGAAAAAAATGAATTTTTCAATTTTTTATCAGATCTTGATGCAGTATTTTTCTGTAAGTTTCTTGAAGCAAGTTTAAACAGATACTTTTAACAATTAAAACCATTTCAATAAACAAGAGGCCCAAAGGGGTTTCACCTGTTTTAGAATAAAGGGGTTAAATTGGGTGTTTTGATGGTAATAAACAACTTTTGAACTATGTAAGATAGACTTTTAATAATTGGCAAGTGTATAGGTCTTGTCAAGAGGAACATAAATATGCAAAAAAATAGGGTCAAAGGTCAAGGTCATAGGGGTCAAAAAGGGGTAAAATTGTGTATTTTCTTTTATTTTTCTGTAGAATCTGGGGGCATATGTAGTGTTTCACAAACACATCTTGTTCCCAAATGAATGAGTATCAGTCTCATTCAAAGTCAAAATCGTTAGCTAATTTTTCGTGTTGTTAAAGTCATTCCTGACGATTTGTTAAAAACCTTTTGATTTTCACTATTTTCTGAATATTTTATTTCATATGCACTGAAAAGAAAAAGAGTTATAAAATGAACATCTGTATTGACTAAATTTTACTGCGTAATATTGTTGTTTTAATCAGTACTTTCTGCTAATATGTATCTTTTCGTCACATAACAATTATAAGTAATGATTAAAAAAAGTTGTGTTTTTTACTTTTTCACCCTTTTTTTCCTTTTCTTACGTTGAGCTATTACACAAAAATTGTTTTTTGTTAGAGTGTTGACACACTTCGTCTTGGAGCAGTAAAGAACTCATTTTACCTGATATGAGTAAATTTTAAAGCAGACTTAGAATAAAAATTGATAAAGATTTTTTGACAAAAAGTAACAATCAAGAAACAGGCATAAAGCAGCAAAATTACACATTGTAAATTATTTCCTTATGTTACACGAGAATACCTCATAAATTTTATTTAAGGGAGTACGGGTGTCAGAAATATTGTAATAAGAATTAAAATTCTGACCATTTGTTTTGAAGAGCACTGCTTATGAAACATCTTGAGCAAAAATTTTTTTAAATCCATCAGGAATTTTTCAGATATAAGACGTCAAACTTTTGGCGGGAAACAGTTCTCTCAAGAGTTTTCCTTCAATTTGCATAAGATGTATATAGGCATTTAAATATATGAAAATATAATTGGAAGTTGATTAAATTTTATACACTAACTATTTTATACATTTTAAAATGACCTATGACAAAGAAAATATGATCCATGAGCAAAACATTTTAACCCTGTTTGAATGGATAAAACCCGAGAATATCGAATGCTTCAGAAATCTGACACTCATACACCATTAATTAAGGTTTCAAATGATATTCTATATTTTCATTCAAATTTCAAAGGGTTAAGGGAATTTGAAATTCACAACTTTCCTGACTGATTTTGACCGTTCTTAGACTGTCCTCTAATAACATTTTTATTCTATCTAGCATACCGACGGAACAAAGCACAAGATTACATAAATCAAAGTCCAGAGACAAGGCAAAATCAAGAACACCAGAAGACGGAAGACCAAAGATACTACATGCCCACAAAACACACAACCACTACATATGCAACACAAAAAACTAAAGCACTAACAGTGTGAACTCTCAAAAAACAGAGTGACATCAGGTGCTCCGGAAGGGTAAGCATGACCTGCTCTAATAGCTCAACGTTAGAAAAGGGAAAAAAAGTGAAAATCATAACTAAAAAACAAAACTTATTTTTTATCATTACTTATAAGAAGGAAAAAAAGCAAGTCGTAACTATTCGATTTATATACAGGTTCTTTTGAGTTTTCAAGAAACTAGTATGTCCTTTATAAGAAAATAAAATAAATGTTTTATTGCACTCTAAATTTATTTTGTTTCCGAATTGAAGATCATGCTTTTAATTATCAAGTTTATGCTTGCTTTGCAGATTGGAATTTCTAATAATGAGAAATGTTTTATTAGTGATTCTGGTAGAAAACATGTGAAATGTTATGACTACATTAACACTGAGGAGGGAATAAATATTCAAACAATATACAGTACTGGTAATTTCATTTATTTAAAAGAAGCATTTCTATATCATGACACAAAACTAAAGGCTTTCTTTTATGAATTGATTTTATTGATAATGTTTATTTACGTGTTACAGCTAAGTTGTATTATATGCATTCATCAATTTGTTTTATAATTCAAAATGAATGCAATATTGGTAACACATTAACACTCTTACACATGATGACTCCAAGATCGCCTCATTTTTGGCTTCTTCATTTTGAAAACCATATCTTCGGATTAAATTTGAGGAAGCCTTTTCACCTGATAAGACCTTCACTTGTGCATCAATTTGTTTTACCTGTTATTTCAGCCCAACTTTAGAATCTTGTTGTCTGTACAAGGTATTCCTTAGTGAAACAATTGTGTCAATAAACGCCCCCTTGAAAAATACTGAGGCCTTCCTGAAAAATACTGAGGCTCCGTTCCATGCATTGAACTTGGTTGATGTTTTGGTGCTAGATTTGGTCCTTTTTTTCGGTTGTTTTTGGATATTAGTTCTCCTTTGTAACTGTTTTTTTTAATATGGCTTTCGATCATATTTGATTATAATGTTTATGATGATATGAGAGATTACTCGTTGAAACACGAGTATAGCATAAACAACTGTTTTGTACTTTTTACATCAGATATTTTTACCCTGTGCCCCAACTACATGTAATACTGCAGAAAATGTTCGTGTGCGAATGATGTGACTCCTAATGCAGAAATTACATGTTTTATAAGACAGCCTTACTACAGAAACTTTCTGTTCTTATAATGCCTTTCTCACTGGAGCAAATTATAAAATTTTTTTTCTCAAATTAGAATTTAAACTTCAGCAATTATCCGTTTTTATAAAAACACTTCAACTACAGCCATACCTAACCTTATCAGATCTACACACAATTTTCTGAACATTTCGTTTGTAAAACTACAAAACAGATGTTTGCCCCAAAAACCATTCAGTAGATCAGATTACAATTGCTTTGTCGCAAGGACAAAGTCTGCACCATTACCCAATTAGCTATGTGTTATTATACAGGGTATTGTGCTGCACCCCATACTATAGCAATATTTAAAAGTTTTCTTTTAGTTCATCTCCTAGAAGGAGAAATGTAGTTTAAAAGAGTATTATAGGCATGTTTTATTATTATGACTTTATCATTTTATTATTTTGGACACACTTGTATGGAAATGACAAGAATGTATGTCGCGTGCATTAAGTTCAAAATCCTTATAATAATATTGAGTTTGTATTGTAGAGAGTCCAATAGAAGGTGTACATTTGCTAAATGCAGCAGTGGCAATGTATGAGGGGTTCAAAATTGGTGAGCATATTCATGAATTTAATAACTCAGACGATTTTTTCTCATTTATCTTATTTATAACTCTTTTTTAGTGTGTTATTTTAACTTTTATTATATAACTAACTTTCGAGTAGCAACTGTTGCTTTGATAAGAATTAATTTCATTTATCATAAGATGATGTTCTTGCATGATGTTTTTTTTATTATTTAATAAATTTATCGTCAAAAGGTACAAGTATCTAAAAGAGTTGACTAGAGACTCTGTATCGCTGAAATCAGTCTTGTATCATAAAGTGTATCAAGATTATATGAGAAAGAAAGGTCAGAGTGATTAAACAACGCCCACTAAAGTGAAAGTTTGCTAGTAACTTAGCAGCACAGGCACACAAGGCATTAACCAACTTTCTTACACCAAAGTATTCAAATTTCTCTATCCTAAATTCTAATGGTAGTACAAAGTATAAACAATACGTATACTTCCAAATATTTCTAGAACAACAACAGAAAGTGCCAAAAAGGTTCACCCAAGAGGGTAAAGGAGTGACCGTCGCTTAATTTTCTTCTAACTAGTTAAGCATCTGCTGTGTTTATGAAATATAACACACTTATTTCATTTATTCTTGAGTCGTTTTCTTCTGTAACGTTGTTTTTCGAAAGTCCTACTGAAAGTGAACTATATTTGTACGACTTTTTTACTTTTTAAGGTATTTGGGACTATGTCTGGAAAGTTGTGCAGGATTACAGTGTAAAATACAGAAACATCAGTGCGACTGTTGGACCTATATATGACTACAACGGGGATGGATTAGTGGACACATCATTTGATAATGCAAGGTTGTATCACTTCTCATTTCACTATTCCTATAAATTCTTTGTCCTTTACTTTTGCCATCTTATTTTGATTTTGATCTGTTTTAATTAAATTTATATTGTTCTCAGAATTCAGATTTACTGCATTTAGGAGGTTTTATTATTTAGTTTATGCATCTGTTTATTACATTTAGATTATTTACCACAAACTTAATGTGGTACTAATCCCTACTAGCCTGAAATTAATTGTTTTAAGTTCCGGACTAAACTGAATGTGATAAAAATCAAACTCCCTTCCAACTGACTTAAACAACTCAATTGTTAATACGAAGAAAATCTGCAAATTGCACAACTTTAACAACTTTTCTTATAAAAAGTAAATTTACAGTAACTTTTGATTTTGTTTATTTCTTAGTTTCTTTATAAATAACAAACAGTTATCATGAAATGCTCAGTTATACAGTTTACTCTCCTAAATATGGATTGTCAAACTAAAGAGAGA
This sequence comes from Modiolus philippinarum, assembly GCA_002080025.1. Lineage (NCBI taxonomy): Eukaryota > Metazoa > Mollusca > Bivalvia > Mytilida > Modiolidae > Modiolus > Modiolus philippinarum. The sequence continues at coordinate 41,558 of MJUU01017323.1, read as the reverse complement.
ATAATCGGAACATAATCGTAGGATATAAGAACCCAGATGTTGCAATAATGTTTACGACTTATGTTTTCCTATTTCATTCCACTTTGCAATCAAAACTCGGCGATCTTTGTCACTTTCTGTGCTGAAAAATAAGAAGATTCAATTGGCGATAGCTTAAGACAGATAATATGAAAATGGTACACTGAGGATGTATTATAATGCTATGTTTGAGCTTTCAATTGACTATACGTTTGATGAAGATATAACATACAAAACATTTACAAACCTACATCATGAAAGTTAATATGTAGTCACCTGGACAATATGTTTTACTCAATATATCTTCACCAGTTAAATAAAAATGAAAAAGTTTAATTAAAAGAAAACAAAACAATCTATGAAGGTCTTTACAAGTGTTACTCATTTTACAAAAACATGACCTTAAATAATGAGCTCATTAAAAACCAGAAAATGCCATGTTATTACGTAAGGAATTCCAAATTTGATTCTTTTAGAAATATTTTCTGTGATCGACAAAGGACACTTTTGCGTTAGTTTAGTTTGTCAGCCACAACGAAACAAAATGACATTACTTTATTCTTTAGAAAATATACCTGACATTAATGACTTTGTTCCATGCTATTTACAGTTTTAGTGCTTTGTTATTCTGGATGAATAAATTATTCATGCTTCTTTCAGCTTTGTAAATAGTAACAGTACAGTACCAGTACCAACACATTTCTATATAATATTGATGAAATGTAAGGATACCAGTCAGGGTTTTCCATGTAACACAGGAATAGATGTTCAGTCATTCATATTACCACATTTAAAGGCTATATCTAATTGTCTGGTAAATATTGCATGAAAGCATTTAGATGTATGAAAAAGAAAGGAAATGGGGTAAATGTCAGGGAGAAAACATCCCATCTCTAGGTCAAAACGACCCAAAACAAAGATATGTCAGTTCAAGTCGAATTACGATTTTGCAACGTTGTCAAAACTTGATCTGGAGATTGTTTTTCGAAATTTTTTTTTTTAATTTTGTTGTTGTTGTTTTTTTTTGGGGGGGGGGGGTGCATTTTTTGTTATTTTGACAATACCTTGTTCACTTATTGTGGTTATCAAATAATTAGTTGACATATATTCTAGATACATAAATTAGACAATACATCCTGAGAAATTAACTAATATTGGTATACATTGTAATATGTAAAATTCATATTACCATGTTTTTCCATGTAAAGCTTATAAACCAAAGAGAACAAAATAAACACTTTTAAGTAAATTGAATAATTATTGAGATTAGATTTCTACCTAATTTATCTTTCAAACAAAGATAAGTGGTATATACTGACCATACGTTGAAAAAGAAATATACTGATTTTCCCCACAAATATTTGGCGGGAAAAATGGATTTATATTTAATTTCCTACTTGCCTCCAATATTAAAGGTGAAATGATTATCACTACATTTAATTAAATGTTGCAATTCTTTGTCTAATCCCAACAAAATCATAATAGTCTCCTGATATTTAATTCAAGAGGACGTTCAATCGGAAATTGGTTAGATAAATATGACATAGTTATTCATTTATTGGCCATTGCAGTTGACAATTTGGTTTTCGGTAGTTTTACATCAGCCTTGTCGTTTTGCACTTTGAATTTCGGCTACTGACTATGTCCATTATCAAAAAACAATTAAATCACACAATGAAATTTATGGTCATCTCGGTAGTAAAATTTACGACAAAAGGGACGATTCTAATTTCAAAATTATCAACTTCTCTAACATGGACAGCAATATTCCAGCTTCTCCTGCTTACGGAGTGTATGTTTCACAGCTTATTCGTTACGCAAGAGCTAGCACAAATTATGCAGACTTTCTCATACTTATCTTTGTTGTGAGTGTGTATCACACATTCAAATTTGTAACTCTGTGGTCTGATTTAAATGAAATAACTAAATAAAGAAAATAGTGTAAAAATGTAATCCAGTAAAATTGGCCTTCTTACCGGACTTTTCAATTTGAATTGCAGTTATTGTAAGAAAAGTTTGGGTTGACTGGGCAGAGTTACTTGTCATTCAGGATTTGATCATTCCAAAACAACAATAGGTACAATAGACCAAATGCAGGGTGATCTTTTTAATAGATCAATAATTGTTTGATTGGTGAATGTTCATATTTATATCTTGGGGCATACAAATTACAAACTATTTGTTTTTGAAAAGTGTTTACTATACAAATGGCTACATGATCCATAATGATTAATTTGATTGTAATCTTTTAACACCTAATGTTGGTACTACACTTAAAATGTAGATTAACCCCAGTTCAAAGTTTAAGCGAAACTCCGCCCAGTCAATCTTAAGTTTTATTACAATATTAAGTAGCCACAACGAATTTTGCAACGACTTTTCCCCAAACATCTTTTTATTAAATGTTACATAAATAAATAGATGTTAAAGGAGGAATTGGCATACACCAATGAAAGCTAATTTTTTGCCGCTTCAGGTCATGCGTTACCATTATTTGACAATAAAGCATGAAAAAGTTTTCCATTATCCTTCTATGTTATTTTAACAGAAAATTCTAGTCGAAAAAAGAGGGAGTATACCTGGTTAATTGAACACCTCTATTTATTGTCATAATGCCTTGTGGGTCTATCGATTAACCAAACTAAGAAAATGACAAAGAGCCCTCGGCCAATGAAATACGAGAAATCCATCTCTCTTATTCACGAAGAACCCCATGTTTTCATGTTCTTACTAAAGGATTAATATCCATTGTATGTTCTCAAGCTTTACACAATGCACTTATTACAACACTCGACCAATGCCTAGAGGCAAACTTAACACAATACACCAAATCTATAGCCTTCAAATAAATAAACAATCCTTACTTTTCTATTATCCATTCACATATATTTTCAAATAAGAAACCTTTGTCGAGCGAACTTACTGAAGAATTTCTATTTCATAGCATTTGTTGAAAAAAAATGCATGATAATATCCCAGCTTCAGAATCTCTAGAAATCTAAAATATTTCCGATACACTCCAAATATGTTTAAACAATGTAGCTCAGAATCACAACTGCATATCACCATCAAATATTGTAAATCAAGTAATCCATCCGCACAAAAATACTTATTCTATCTGTTTTATATTATATTTAGCTGTTTTTAAAATCCATGAATGCATGCACATACCTATATAAACTTCATATGACCAGTACAACTGGTCACATTATGTCAATAGATCTAATTAATTTATGCTTGGTTAAAAAGGGGTGACAAAATGTTGATACTTCTAATCAAGTACTAATTGTTTTTTTTTAATTAAAGTAATAATTACACCCCCTTAATCTATTATTTCTCTATGTTTATCTGAATTATACTGAATAGTCAATTTATTGTTTGAAAATATTATAATACTGGCTTTTGAACGAATGACAACTCCTTCATATTTTACAGATAATTGCTTTACAATCTAATGAAATGCCTCAAGCAGTTTTAAGCTGTTGACCCTAACATGTAAAATACAATAGATAATCCTTTAGTAAGAACATGATTTTTTATGTTCTTCACAAATAAGACAGCTGAAATCCTCTTACCTGGTCGAGAGTTCTTAACTATATTCTAACGCGATTAAGTACTCGTAAACTCGTACTTAATCGCGAAAAAGGGGATTATCATGTTCTTACATATACAGGTGGGCCGGATTAATCTCGATTTCGTAGCGAAAAGTAATTATATAATTACTGGGTTGATGCCACTGCTGGTGGACTGTAAGTCCCCGAGGGTATTCACCAGCCCAGTAGTCAGTACTTCGGTGCTCACCCGAAAGCCGATTCTATTTGGAACCGTACAATATCTAAATTTTTGTAAATTTTGTTAAAAACTAAGGAGTATCTCCCTAATGCAAAGCTCTGTCCTTAGCTGATTTTGGCTTTACATTTTGATAATATTGGTTATTTGTTCTCTATCAGTTTAAAACATCTTTGAGTTTATGGTCTTCCAAACGTTTAGATTTTATCTGCACTGAAGAGATATAAGTTGTCGAAATGCGCATATGCAGAATTTAAATTCACAGTAACTTCGGTATTTAATTATTTGATAAAGAATCGCCAAAATCTTTTTACCTGTAAACAAATTCATTCTAATTAAAGTAAATTGTAAGTGGATATTAGTTCCGCAAATTTTATTTTAATTTTTACCAAAAAGTTGTTATGTATCTTAATAAACAAATGAAAAATCTGTTTACTCATTGGCCATTCGAATAAACATCAAACAAGCACCCTTTATGCAAATAAGTAAGCCATCTGCAATGCATTTGGTGTCTTTTCATTGTTTTGTTGGTTTGGGTAAATCATTCAGCAAACACTCCCTCATCGTATTTCTTTTAACTTTGAGTGAAATTTACATTAAGGTCTATGGAGTAGTGGTAAAAAATAGACAAAGACACATATATGTTTTATTATGGTCTTATTCAAATTAAAATAGCTACAGTGATTTAAGCTGCGGCAAATTTCGTTGTGCGTACTTTAGTTTTTAATTACTCATTTATCGACTGAAGCACCCGTTGTATCAAATTACTATATAGTATTTCAATTTTTGAGTGAAGTTTCACTTTGACAAAAGTTCATTTAATATGCTTATATCTTCTGTAAGTTAAAACACGAATTCATTTTCATTTCAAATCGGTATATAAAATATCACTTGAATTGCAAATTAAAAATGTATACACGTTGAAAAAAACACTGAATTTTTAGCTTACATGTAATTAAACAAGCAAGTTGTACATTTTAACAAAATTATGAACTATATATATTTACAATATAGAATAATTATTGTATTTCAGTATAATCTAGACTACTTGAAGGACAATGTTGCCAGAATTAGGGATATAGAGCTTTTAACAGGACTTCAGTTTCTAACGCAGAATATAGACCAAGCTTCAGCTGCCAGACTTAGAACATATTTACCGGTAGACCTATGGCCTTCAGAACTTACAAAAACTTGGTTAGATAAACAATGTGCTACAGAAACAGACATTTGCAAATCGGGGTTAGTTACTTATTTATTAATTTTTATGCCAATGATGTATGAGTTTTGTTCTAAAAGGCAAATTATGACGCCATACTGTTTTTGAATAATTTTCCTGTAGAAAATTCTGATTTCATAAGATTTTCCCTTTAAGCTATTATATGCACATTGTTCTGTTTCAGTTACAAGCCTCTAATTTTGGTTTCATTAGATGGGTTTAGAGCAGATTATCTTTTGAGGAATTTCACACCGTACGTAAGAAAACTGAGTCAGTGTGGAGTTCATGCTCCGTACATGAGATCTGTATATCCAACAAAGACATTTCCAAACCACTACTCCATTGTAACGGTAAGAGTAACAAAATCATGCCCAAAATGCTACTCCGTTGTAACGGAATTAGAATTAAAAATCTACATTTTCAAACTACCACTATAACAAAATTTTAAAATTTAGATACTAATAACTAATCCGTGGTAACAATCAACCATTGAAGACATTTCTAATCAACCTGTTATTGTAACAGTAAGACCATTTGTAACGGATAGACAGACAAAGACACTTCAAAGACACCTTGTCATTGTAAATTCATTTTGTTTTCTTCTGTTAAATTTGTAAGGTAAATATTGAAATGTATGTTGGTTAATAAGATGTAAGATATTTGTTACTGCTACTTAAACATTCAAATTGAAGAACAAAACATTTAGCACTTATTTATCATATGTTAAATAAACCGGGCAATTAATCAACATTTGGTAACAATGACCAGGTACATGAACGGTCAAAATCGCTCCTGAAATTGAAAATGGCAATTGTCCAAGTCTTTCCAAATTGTTTAAATTTAAAAACTAAATGATAAAAAATGTGAAAATATCATTATTCTGGAATATTTTTACTAATACATTCTTACAGTATTTTTCCTTTTCATGAATGCAGTTACCATTGAAGTTTTAGTAGCTCTCACGGTATACTTAAGAGATTTTTCAATGGAACTTTGCCCTTCAAACTGAAATAGACAAACCAATTAATCCTTTATCTATGGATATGTGCCAATTTGTGCCAATTTATCTGATATCAGTATCATGAATAAAGAAACCAAGTACACATTAACATTATTTAGTGTATTGAAAGTACGAACAAGTGCACAATTTTAAAAATTGAACCTGCAATTAATTTTTCTTTATTTTCAAATGTTGATTTAACTTAACTTTTCTAATGGATTAAATATAACAATATTTTATATGAGATGTTCAATGGGTAAACTCAACAGAGAATAAAAAATGAAACAGTTGAACAAAGATGTTCAATGGGAAAAATTCAACAGAGAATAAAAAAAGAAACAGTTAAACAATGTTTTGATTGCAACCAAGTCATCCCTGCCTCCCGAAAATGTTTGATCATTCTATTCAATTCTTCGGATTTGTCCTTTCCTTTTATCCTTGTTGGCTGTTTGTTGTTATACAATACTAAATACCGAAGTTACTGTGAATTCATCTTCTGATTTGGTGTACCCGACTCTTTCCATTAAACTAGAGTTTAATGCTAGAGAAAATCAATGGGAGGTAACTTTTTAGACTATTATTGCCTTAATGAGGCGTGATCCCTGCATTTTCATTCAATGTTATAGATATGAACAATGTAATGTATATTATTTATAAGGGTATGAATACCTTTTATCATTAACCACCAAACGCCTGTTTTGAGCTATCATTAACGTCATGTGATTCAACATTTTATCGTTAATACTCATCTATTTATTAGCGTTGTTTTTGGAATTACTTCAATTTCATTCGAAGGAAAAATATATAATCATTCGTCAACTAAATACCGAAGTTAATGGGAATTTATTTTCTGCATACTGACATTTCGACATCTTATGTCTCTTCAGTGCAGATAAAATCTCAACGTTGGAAGACCAAAACTCAAAGATGTTCAAAAACTGATAAAGAACAAATAATCAATATGATCTTAATGTAAAGCCAAAATCAGCTAAGGACAGAGCTTTGCATGTGGGAGATACTCCTTAGTTTTCAACAAAATTTACAACAATTTAGATATTGCAAGGTTCCAAATAGAATCGGCTTTCGGGTCAGCACCTTAGTACCGACTACTGGGCTGATGAATGCCCTCGGGGACTAACAGTCCACCAGCAGTGGCGTCGACCCAGTGGTAACAAATAACTTAATACCGAAGTTACTGTTTATTTATTTTCTGCAAATGCGCGTTTCGACAACTTATGTCTCTTCAGTGTAAATAAAATCTAAACGTTTGGAAGAGACCATTAACTCAAAGATGTTCAAAAACTGATAGAGAACAAATAACCAATAACAAAATGCCGACGTTACTGTTAATTTAGGTTCTTCCTTTTGACAACTTATGTCTCATCAGTGCAGCGCAAATCAAAACATTTGGAAATCCTTATACCGAAACATGTGTAAAAGCTGATAGAGAACAGATTACCAAAGGAATGTAAATAGTAAAGCCAAAATCAGCCAAGGACAGAGCTATGCAAGATAAAGATACTCCTTAGATTTTAACAAAATTTTGTTGAATTTAGATATTGCATGTTTCCAAATAAATCGGTTATCGTGCCACAACCGAGGACTAACAGTCCACCAGCAGAGGCATCGGCCAAGTTGTTATAAATAACAAAAAAGTTATTGTTAATTTATGTTCTGCGCATTTCGATAACTGATGTCTCATCAGTGCAGATCAGATCAAAATATTTGGAAATCCATATACCGAAACATGTGTAAAAGATTACCAAAAGAATCTAAAAAGTAATGCCAAAATGATCTAAATGTGAAGCCAATATGATCTAAATGTAAAGCCAAAATCAGCTAAGGACAGAGCTTTGCATGTGGGAGATACTACTTAGTTTTCAACAAAATTTACAAAAGGTTCCAAATAGAATCGGCTTTCTGGTCAGCACCAAAGAACTGACTACTTGGCTGGTGAATACCCTCGGCGACTAACAGTGCACCAGCAGTGGCATCGACCTAGTGGTAACAAATAACTGGATGAATTTTTTTTCTGTATATGCGCATTACGACAACTTATGTGTCTTCAGTGCAGATAAAATCTAATCCTTTGGAAGACCATAAACTCACAGATATTCAAAAACTGATAGAGAACAAATAACCAATAACAAATTACCGAAGTTACTGTTAATTGAGGTTCTGCATATGCGCATTTCGACAAATGATGTCTCATCGGTGCAGATCAAATCAAAACATTTTGGAAATCTATATACCGAAACATGTGTAAAAGCTGATAGAGAACAGATTACCGAAAGAATCTAAATAGTAAAGCGAAAATCGGCTAAGGACAGAGCTATGCGAAAGGGAGATACTCCTTAGATTTTAACAAATTTTGTTGAATTCAGATATTGCTTGTTTCCAAATAAAATCGGTTATGGCCACCACCGAAGTGCTGTCTACTGAGTTGGTGAATACCCTGGGGGACTAACAGTCCACTAGCAGAGGCATCGGCCCAGTGATAATAAATAACAAAATACCGATGTTACTGTTAATTTAGGTTCTGCATATGCGCATTTCGACAACTTATGTCTAATCAGTGCAGATCAAATCAAAACATTTGGAAATCAGTATACCCAAAAATGTTTAAAAGCTGATTTAGAACAAATTACCAAAAGAATCTAAATAGTAAAGCCAAAATGATCTAAATGTAAAGCCAATATGATCTAACTTTAAAGCAAAAATCAGCTAAGGATAGTGCTTTGCATGTGGGACATACTCCTTAGTTTTCAACAAAATTTACAAAAATATAGATATTGCAAGGTTCCAAACAGAATCAGCTTTTCGGGTCAGCACCTAAGTACTGACTACTGGGCTGGCCAATACTAGTACCCTCGTGGACTAACAGTCCTACAGCAGTGGTATCGACCCAGTGGTAACAAATAACTAAATACCAAAGTTACTGTGAATTTATTTTCTGCATATGCGTATTTCGACAACTTGTGTCTCGTCAGTGCAGATAAACTCTAAACGTTTCGAAGACCATAAACTCAAAGATACTGTATAGTGCTTTATATTCGCGGTACGAAATTTTCGCGGTTTACAGTCTAGGATCTATTCGCGGGGTTTTATTTTCGCGGATTTTTGGTAAAAGGCATAATTTTCAGTTATATTCAGGTTAACAATGATTATTCGCGGGTATTAATTTTCGCGCTTGCCGTGAAAAACGCGAGTAGCGCGAAAATTAATACCCCGCGAAATATAACAAGCGTACAGTATTCAAAGACTGACAGAGAACAAATAACCAATATGATCTAAATGTAAAGCCAAATAACTTAATACCGAAGTTACTGTGAATTTAGGTTCTGCATATGCGCATTTTTACAACTTATGTCTCTTCAGTGCAGATTAAATTTAAACGAGTGGAAGACCATGAATTCAAAGATGTTAAAAAACTGAGCGAGAACAAATAACCAATAAGATCTAAATGTAAGGCCAGCATTAGCCAAAGACAGAGCTTTGTATGAGGGAGATGCTCCTTAGTTTTCAACAAAATTTACAAAAGTTTAGATATTGTAAGGTTTCAAATACAATCAGCTTTCGGGTCAGCACCGAAGTTCTGACTACTGGGCTGGTGAATACCTTCGGAAAGTAACAGTCTTCCAGCAGTGGCATCGACCCTGTAGTAACAAATAACTAAATACTGAAGTTACTGTGAATTTATTTTCTGCATATGCGCATTTCAACAACTTATTTCTCTTCAGTGCAGATAAAATCTAAACATTTGGAAGACATTTTCTAGTACATAAATTAAACATATTTTTGTAGAAATATCTGACAAATTTGTCATGAAGAAATAAAAATATTCCCTTTTATGTTAATTGGCATATTTTTACCATTAACTGCCGTAAGGATATACCTATTCCAACCCAAGTTTATGTTATTCTAGGGTCTTTATCCAGAATCTCATGGCATAATAGACAATAATATGTATGATCCTGATATAGGTCAGCTGTTTGGTATGAGTAAACCGTCTGCTAAAGATCCAAGATGGTGGAAAGGTGAACCTGTAAGTATAATAGAACTTAAGATTATTCCAGACTTTTTTGACAAAATACGTCTATCATTTTTCAATTCCGTCATATCTTCTTTGACATTTTCAAGTGACTGCAGGAAAAATAGATTTCACGGAATAAAGCTTGAAATTTGTCATATATCATTCTCTTTCTGTATGTGATCCTTATTTCTTGATTTCAATTGGTTTGATTTTATCTGTACTTGAAGAGACAAAAGATGTTTAAATAGCTATATACAGAAAGTAGATTGACTAAGGTATATTGTTATTCAGATCTGGAATACCGTTTCAAAAAACAATAAAACTTCAGCGACATTTTTCTGGCCGGGCTCTGATGTGAATATTCAAGGTATGTATAAAACGTTTTATACTATAAAACACGTTTTTCTGGCAAAAAATATATTCATCACATCATACCCATACTGTTATAAAAAGCAATAAAGATGCAAGAAATGTCTCTAGAAGTTCAGTTCTCTTTAAATAGGCAAAACAATCCTTATATATATTAAACAGAAATATGTAGACATAATTTTTTCTTCTTTTATTGTTATATGACATTAGGTCTGAAATGAATGGAAAAATCATATATATGCAAGATATCACTTATAACTCCGCAAGGACTCTCTTCTTGGACATAGATGTTTAATTGTACAAGATGTTAAAGTTATTTTTTTTTTATAAAATGATGTTTTTATGATATTATTTGATTTTTTTTTGCAGGAATGTATGCAGATATTTGGAATAAATACGATGGGTAGGAAATTTATACATTTTATTTATTGATATTTTTGTTTGATTAGTATGATAATCAAGTCAATATTTGGTAAATTGAGTTTGCCAATAAAATTGCTATCATTACAACTTTTGTATTGTCTATCTCAGCGTCTGTATTTAATGAAGAATTAGTAACATTGATGTAAATTGTAGGACAGCCACGGTATTTAATTGCTGGATTGTAAGCTTGATATTAAGGGACGAGACAGACAGAAAACCGTGGTTTATACATGTATGTATATACATGTATTTTCTTTCGCAGTGCGACAGTGTTTACCAGCAGACTAGGCTCCTTTAGCTAGCAGGCAGATTAGCGGCGAGCACCCCTTGACCCATCTTTCAAAATTACGTATTGTCATATTCTCTCCTTTCAAGATTGTGGTCATGGAGTTAGTAGTTTACCTGTATTGGGTATTATTCGTATGTGTACTAAACTATAGGGAAACTGGACAGATAAAGGGGAGGTTTGAGTACCCATAAACCGGTTTAATCCTACCGCTGGCTTTTGCTAGTACCGGTACCAAGACCAGCTGTCCCGAGTTCCTATCGTTGTTTACGTTTGTCTTTTGTCTTATTTGTGTTTTTCCTGTGTATTTCCTTATCAGATTGTGGCATGTAATTATAATTTTCAGCACTTGTAGGTGTCCCTTATATTTCATGTATAGGCTCATCTTTGTAGGCCTTATGGTGACTTCAAGATAAAGCACAACGATAAAAGCGTTGTTCCTTTGCTTGTTTTTACCATGTATTTGTAGAGACTTTGTCTCATGTGTATTTACTCCATATCCTTTCATTCATCATGTAAAATCGAAAGCTACAGTTTTCCTTAGGTCTTTAAACACCATTATTGTTTCTAGTGTTTACCACGAAGTAATTGACATTTCATAGAAGTGAAAATGAAATGTAATTCGCTAAAAGATTCAGCATTGGGTCGCGAAAGGTTCTTGCACAATCAGACAGATCCTATATAATGGCTGGCACATTGTTAATCTGTTCCCACATAATGATTGGTTTCATTCCGAAGCTTAACTTATCCAAATGTCCAAACAAAGAGAATATTTTCCATATCTACCACGGATGGCACAAACTATGATATTTAAACTCCTAAACAAAGCATCTAAATTTTGTAAAAAAGTTATATCCCCTTATTTCATATTTTCTTATGCTTTCTATGTTATTTATAATCTTCATTGTCGCAAATTGAAATCAAAGCTGAATTTTGAAGAATATATGTGTTTTTGCAAATAGATTTTTGAAAACAAAGTCATGTGCTAACCACTGCCTGACTATCCAATGTACATCCGTTTAAATATAAGTTCATACAAACAAGAAAACGATTATTTTGTGAAGTCGTATCAATTAAATACTGTTTATAAAAGTTCCATTAATTTTTGAAAAATTATTTTATTTGTGACTAAATAGGGCATTCGAAGCACAGAATAATAAAAACATTTGTCAAAGAATGAATGCATTCCAAATATCATTTCTTTGATCGACGTCTTGATATTCCAGACGTTGTTTGGTAGGTGTGATTGGGGGCTTTATGAAATATTTTACGAAAGGATATGGAGTAAATGAACATGAGATCATGACACATATTTTTACTCCAGGTGCAATAGTTTAAATGAGCTGTAAAGCCAATATTGCTCATTCTTGGTTTTGGCAGTCTTAGACATTTTGAATAAATGGTTGTTTTTTTTATGTACTTTGCAACCTCCAACTAGCTTTGAATCTAGCATACTTATCATATTGAGTACTAATGTACACATCCGTGTTTCATTATGATGTTGTTTTGTAATAATGAACTATTGTAGCATTAGGATTTTAACTGTCGCTGATCATTTCACATGTTATCCTGCCCTTGGATGACTCCCTTTTACTGTTTAAATAACACGAGGATTTGTCGCTGTAAACTTAGAACCTCTTCGTTCCATCTATTTACATGGTTAGCTTTTTGGTAGTTTCTTTTTATAATCATTTGGTTTATCTATTTTTAATAGAAGTATACCTTTTGAATCAAGAGTAGATAAATTACTATCATGGCTTGACTTACCTGTCGGTGAAAGACCAGACTTTATTACTCTGTACTTTGATGAACCAGATCATGCTGGACATTCCTACGGACCTGACAATATAGCCATGGTATGTATAAACCTTTCACTTAAACTGATAAACCAGACCATGCTTGACATTCCTACTAGCCATAGTATTATAAACCTTTAACTTTAACTGATAAACCAGATCATGCTTGGTATTCCTACGGACCTGGCAATATAGTCATAGTTTTGTAAACCTTTAACTTTAACTGATGAATCAGACCATGCTGGACATTCCTACGAAACTGGCAATATAGCCATAGTATTGTAAACCTTTAACTGATGAACCAGACCATGCTGGACATTCCTACGGACCTGACAATAAAGCCATGGTAGGTATAAACCTTTCATTCGATCGATGAACCAGAACTTTGATTGGCATTCCTCTGACAGATTTGAAGTTGATTTTATTTTTTCTAACGTTAAATTTTGGCCGCAGTAAAACACCTTTTGTTAATCGTTTAATTGTATAGATAATAAGGATTAGTAATGCCAGATCTCTTGACCATCTCTGCCATTTACTACCAACATTTCATTTCTCGTGAATGAAAAATATTGAAATAAAAATAACTCGAGCTGGAGTTGGAAATTAAAGTGACATGATATCCGTGATCAACTGTATAATACGTACCGATAAACAGCAAGGAAGAGTTGTATAAAACTATCAAACTTAAATGTTTGAGAAAACTGAAGAGAAATTCCCTGAAGCAAGTTGTAAACAGTCATTACAAACGTCTCATCATCAAGTCAACGAAAGGCAGCTTGGTCATTAAGTTTTAAACCAATATGCGCACCAAAATGTGACAATATGTCAAATCTCAATAGGTGCTCCGGAAGGATAAGCATGTTCTGAACCGTACAAAAGCACCCGCCACACGGAGCCAATCCAGGGAAAAAATCAAAACACGCGAAATCCAGCCGGAAATGATCGTTCTCACTTTGGAAACGTCACATCCAACGATGTCAGAGTGGCGTCCACATCACCTCTCCAGGGACGAAAGCAACAGAGGCAGCAAAAATTACTGGCTTAATTACAGCCCCTTTTCAAAAAATCACTACAAGAACTACTCGCCCGACAACAACAAACCAAGCATTAAATGCGCATTCACACACTGGAGAGGCAGTTATCAAATTACGAGGTACGGGTTCGTTCATAAAAAGGTAAAGAAGCATCGGCAAGCGGCATATAAAATTGCCAAAACTTGTATTTTTTTAGCGAGAAATTTAGATGCTTTTTTACTTAAAATGATTTATAAGGTTGACCTTCCTGTGCCCGTACTTCAAAAAAAAAAAGAAAATAAAAAGATTCAAATTTATGTTTTATTTTGAAACGAAATTTCTAAATGTGAATGACATATGCAATTTAATGAAGTTATTTTCTATACTCAGATTGGGATGGCCCTTGAAAAGGTAGATGAATCAGTAGGCAGATTAATGGAAGGATTATACCATAGAGATTTACATAACTGTGCTAATATTATTATTATAGCTGATCATGGTAAGTGTTAAAGCAGAGAGATTTACATAACAGTGCTATTGTTATTATAATAGCTGATCATGGTAAGTGTTAAAGTATAGTGATTTACATAACTGTGCTAATATTATTATTATAGCTGATCATGGTAAGTGTTGAAGCAAAGAGATTTACATAACTGTGCTAATGATATCATTGTAGCTGATCATGGTAAGTGTTAAGCAAGTGTTCTAATGTAAGTATTTTAGGTGATCACAGAAAGTGTTAAGCAAGAGATAACTGCATTGATGATATGATCCATGCTGATCATGGTAAGAGATACAATTTAAAGATTTGGCTAGAAGTGCTCCAGTTAGTTATTAGTGGAGGATCCAAGCGAAAATTATTTAGATAAATGTGTGTTTAGCTGACCATAGTAAGTTTAACTAGATGTTGTCGGAAACGACAGCTATCCCCGCACTCCCTGTTTGACATAGAAAACAGTTGTTATACACCCTTGGCATATTTTTTCATTATTTTTTAAATCGACCTATTGATAGTCATTATTGTTACTAAAAGAATCCTAGGATATATGGTTGCTAGGTAGAATTCCAAAAATAAGTGGTCTTTGAGACTTTCAGGAAATATACCAAAATTGGAATCAATATTTTTTTAAATCCAGTTGATTGAAATGATTTTCCTAAACTCAATAAACAATTTAAGTATGGTTGCTAGGTAGAATTCCCCCAAAAAAGTGGTCTTTGAGACTTTCAGGAAATTTACCAAAATTGGAATCAAATATTTTTGAAATCCAATT
>MJUU01017323.1:0-20374 GCA_002080025.1 Modiolus philippinarum | reverse complement strand
AAAAGCATATATTTGCTATCTCCTCTGAAGCTACTGAAGCAAATTGAACCAAACTTTACAGGAATGATGTATGGAAGGTCCTTTACTTAGTTTGCCGAAATGTTTTCGATTCGTGAAAAAACAAGGCCGCCAGCGCAAAGCATAGTTTAACATGGGACCCTATGTGAAAAGCATATATTTGCTATCTCCTCTGAAAGTACTGAAGCAAATTGAACCAAACTTTACAGGAATGATGTATGGAAGGTCCTGTACTTAGTTTTCCGAAATTTTTTCGATTCGTGAAAAAAACATGGCCGCCAGCGCAGAACATAGTTTAACATGGGACCCTATGGGAAAAGCATATATTTGCTATCTCCTCTGAAGCTACTGAAGCAAATTGAACCAAACTTTACAGGAATGATGTATGGAAAGTCCTTTACTTAGTTTGCCGAAATTTTTTCGATCCGTGAAAAAACATGGCCGCCAGCGCAGGACATAGTTTAACATGGGACCCTATGGGAAAAGCAAATATTGACTATCTCCTCTGAAGTTACTGAAGCAAATGGAACCAAACTTTACAGGAATGATGTATGGAAGGTCCTCTACTTAGTTTGCCGAAATTTTTTCCATCCGCCAAAAACATGGATGCCAGCGCAGAACATAGTTTTACATGGGACCCTATCGGAAAAGCATATATTTGCTATCTCCTCTGAAGCTACAGAAGCAAATTGAACCAAACTTTACAGGAATGATGTATCGAAGGTCCTTTACTTAGTTTGCCGAAATTTTTTCCATCCTTGAAAAAACATGGCCGCCAGCGCAGAACATAGTTTAACATGGGACCCTATGGGAAAAGCATATATTTGCTATCTCCTCTGAAGTTACTGAAGCAAATTGAACCAAACTCTATAGGAATGATGTATGGAAGGTCTTTTATGTAGATTGCCGAATTTTTTCCGATTCCCTTAAAAACATGGCTGCCAGCGCAGAAAATAGTCTAACGTGGGACCCTATGGGAAGAGCATATATTTGCTATCTCCTTTGCTTTTTAGTCATGTATGGCGTAGAATGCATTTTGCCAGGTGAGCGATACAGGCTCAGTCTCTGAGCCTCTAGTTATTCTATTGAGATTTGTTTCGTCACCATGCTTTCGAATTGGGGAAATAGCAATCTGAAGTGATGATTATTAAATTGCATGGGGTAAGCCGCTGCAAATTTTGTAAGCACAACAGTTCTGAATCTTATCAACAAAATAGCATTTGTACATGTGCATTTCAATGGATTTTTTTTGTATTTTTGTCAAGGAGCCATGTTCTCTTCATTTTATTTTCTTGAAAAGAAGGATTTTTTTATATACATTTCCTGATTTTTAAATGCCAAAATTGTTAAAGCCATTAAATGTTTCTAAATGTCTCATCTATCGTTAGTTGGTTAGCACTTTTCAGTTTTGCATTATCTATTTATTCTTAGCAGAATAAACTGTATTTTCAGGTATGTCAGATACAGATTGTGACAGACTTATAACAGTGAGAGATTATGTTGAACAGTCAAATAACATGTATATATTTGAAGGAGCTTTTGGTAGAATAAATCCTACAATCAAGTATGGACGTCCAAATCCTAGACCTGTGGACAATCCAGGTATTTTATTTCATCAAGGGGGAACATATTCAGGTAACTCGAAACCTGTAAGTGTCAACATAATATCAAATGTATAATTTTTTGAAAAAATCGGAAGTTTATTCCCTTCTTTGTCCGTAGGTCTGTAGTAAGCAGGTTCTTTGGCTAAATTTAAATGTTTATTGTCTATTCTATATTCTTTTTAAAGTAATCGATTTCCATATTTGTGATATTTTATTGATACATAAAAAACGAAATAAGACATTATTTGTCATTTTCTATACATTGTGCACTAATTATAAAGTTTGCATAAAAATTAATTATAAAATAATATTTTTGTTTCGTACTAATAAGAGGTACGGGGTAATTAGTGTAACCCGTACCCATACCAAGAAATGCCGTACCCAAAATACATTTTCATGAAAAAAAAGTACAAAAATCCAATAGAATATTATACTTTTTTGAACAAATATAGCTTTTTATGTTATCTTTCTAGTTATGAAAACATTTATTCATTATTTGTTGCATAATTTTAATTACAACTAAAAATTTAGTTTTTGACGGGGTAAAATGTGTTACTCGATCTTGCTTAATTAGGTACAACAATCCCGTATATTCAAACGTTTTTGTTTAATTTGCTATTCATTTTGCGAATAAAAGTTATTTTAAAGGATTTTTCAATTTGGTTTTTAGTTTAATCTATTTTTTCAATAATTATTTTTCGTGAAATCAAGCATTTTACTTGAAATTTGCACCACTCACCTTTTCACACCTCGACTAACCACTAGTGAAGGGGACCTTTTTCGGGATGTCGGGATTTCGGAATTTTTATGATTTAAGCCAGGGTTTTGGGGAAATTGATTCATCGGGAATCGGGATTTCACCAGTCTTTGAGTTTTCTCCGGTAAATATGTTTGCATGTACCCCGGGGGGGGGGGGGGGGGGGTACTCAAAAAATTTGCTATACATAGGCTTGGACTATTTTTTGGGGGGTAAAAATTTTAGATTTTGCTATTTTTTGGGGTGCAAAAAAATGCTAGTATTTTTGGGGGTTACAATAATATGGTGGTATTTTTGGGGGGTATCATAGTATTTTGATGGTATTTTTATGGGGTAAAAGAGTTTTCTGAAAAAAGATTGACCACATGTATAAAAATATGTGGCTTTTTGTATACAATATAGCACCAAGCTTCTACGTACCCCTATTGTTTGATGGACCCTTCACCAATTTATAGCACTTTGGCAGCTATAACAATCCTATGAATGGTTGTATTTGTCTTACATATAGAATTGCACAGGATGACCAATGAAAGTTTGGTCAACAAAAAAAACAAATGACAGAACATAAAAACTCTTTGGTATTTTTTTGGGGTTTAAAATTTTGGAAGGTATTTTTGGGGGTGTTTTATTATAATAGCTATTTTAGGGGGGTATACTTCCAAATTTTTGTATTTTTTGGGGTATATTTTTTTCTTTCGGACGAGACTATGTATGGGTAAAATTTGAGAGTACCCCCCCCCCCCCCCCCCCCGGGGCATGTACTTTGTGTTTTGATCATAAAATATGTTTAAACAATACTCGTGTAAAGATTAAGGTCGTGTTTGATTACAAAGAAACCGAAACCGGATTCGTAAACCAAAATGTTTTTTTACAAGAATCCGAAACTGGATTCGTGAAACCGCGAATCCTAGTCAGTAGCAGGATTTTTTCGGATTCAAGATGGCCGAGAATGTTGAGAAACTTCATCGTAAGTGATTACCAATTATTTATCGAACAAAATCAATTTGTTTTAAAAAATTATGATAGAATATTGGTTTTTCAAGGTTAAATGAAGCGATGTATCATTAATTTCAATTTTTCTTATGAAAATCCAGATTTAGTTTCAGCATTTGATTTTGGGTATGAAATCCGGATTTAGTTTCAGCGTTTGATTTCAGTTGGGAGATTTTGAAAACCGGATTGAAAAACAGTAACCGGATTTGTTGTAATCAAACACGACCTAAAGCTATCAGTTGGAAAAATCTTTTAATATGCTACTAGTTTAATTTCGGATATTCGGTTCTCCAGGTATACTGGTAACACAAAAATTTAAAATAAACATTCACTGATATTGTTTTCTAAAAAGATAATGGATTTTAGTTTAAACATAGAAATGCAGCTCATTTTGTTGCAATTACTTCTGACCGAGACATCATTGGAATATATACAAGATGTGAACCTAAAACAAACAAAATGTGTATGATATGAATGTATGTGTATGAAATGCATGACGACTCTTTACTTCGGGAAATTTCGAGTTTGATTTTTTTTTCCTTTGTGCGACAATGTTTCAGTTTCGGCTAGCCGGTATGCAGTTTAGCGGCGAGCTCTGTCTTTGACCCATCTTTAATTCTTAATTACGTTTTGCGTTATTCTTTTCTTTTTCAAGATAGTGGTACTAAAGTTTGTAGTCTACCTGTTTCAGTTTGTTTCAATTATACTGTAGAGAAACAGGATAGCGAAAGTGGATGTTTGAGTTTCCATAAAACAATTCACCCTACCAACTTGGCCTTGCCCCATTTTCAGTACAAAAACAGTTTACACCCACTTCCTGTTGGCAGAAGTGACTAAAATATTTTTTTTTTTCTAGTTGATGAGAAATATAGATGGACTGTTCCATGAACTTTATTTATTTTTTAATTTTTTATTGGTACATTTGTTCCATTTTTAAGTATTCATTCAAAAATTTAAGAAAACTTAGCTTTGGTCAATTACCATCTCAGGCAAACGACCACACAAGTCAGTCATAAACTGACCAATCAGCACCAAACAACACTGAACTCTCTTGTAAGGAGGAAATGTATTTACCATTCACTTCTGCCCAACAGGAAGTGGATGTAAACTGTTTTTGTACTGAAAATGGGGCAAGGCCAAATTCAATGAATATTTATGTGTATTGGAAGGGAAGGGGCACCCAAAAGTAGGTGTTTTTGACATAGTTGTACAGAAAAATATATCAGGAATCAAACGGTGCAATCCAGATATCGAAGGGATAAGAAATAACCAGCCAAAATCGAGTTGAAGTGGGGCTGGTAAAACAATAGTTGCTTACCTTGTAGAAGAAGAGAGGGAGGGACTGGAATTTTTTTTATGAAACAAGTGCCTGTGGGTCGGGGGCATTAAGGTTTACCCTGATCCGTACGTCCATCTCTTTAGTTTCCGGATGATAACTTGAGTATCCTGCATCGGATCAAAATCAAACTTGGTCACATGCTTACTTATCACCCAAGACAGAACCCTATCGATTTCAAGGTCAAGGTCACAGTTGCTAAAAATAGACTAAAATTTCAATAAAATTTTGGTTTCCGGATGATAACTTAAGTATACTACATCGGATCAAAATCAAACTTGGTCATATGCTTGCTTATTACCCAAGACAGAACCCTATTAATATCCGGGTTGGCACCCCAAAGGTCAAGGCCACAGTTGCTAAAAGTAGACTAAAATTTCAATAAAATTTTGGTTTCCGGATGATAACTAGAGTATACTACATCGTATCAAAAACAAACTTGGTCACATGCTTGCTTATTACCCAAGACAGAACCCTATCGATTTCCAGGTTGGTACACCCAAGGTCAAGGTCACAGTTGCTAAAATAGACTAAAATTTCAATGAATTTCGGTTTCCGGTTGATAACTTGAGTATACTTCATTGGATCAAAACTAAACGTGGTGACATGCTTGCCTATCACCCAAGACAGAACCCTATCGATTTCCGGGTTGATACACCCAAGGGCAAGGTCACAGTTGCTAAAAAATAGACTAAAATCTCAATAAAATTTTGGTTTCCAAATGATAATTTTGAGTATATTACATCGGATCAAAACCAAACTCGGTCACATGCTTACTTATCACCCAAGACAGAACCCTATCGATTTCCGGGTTGGTACCCCAAGGTCAAGGTCACAGTTGCTAAAAGTAGACTAAAATTTCAATAAAATTTTGGTTTCCGGATGATAACTTGAGTATACTACATCGTATCAAAACAAACTTGGTCACATGCTTGCTTATTACCCAAGACAGAACCCTATCGATTTCCAGGTTGGTACCCCCAAGGTCAAGGTCACAGTTGCTAAAATAGACTAAAATTTCAATGAATTTCGGTTTCCGGTTGATAACTTGAGTATACTACATTGAATCAAAACTAAACGTGGTGACATGCTTGCCTATTACCCAAGACAGAACCCTATCGATTTCCGGGTTGATACCCCCAAGGGCAAGGTCACAGTTGCTAAAAAATAGACTAAAATCTCAATAAAATTTTGGTTTCCAAATGATAATTTTGAGTATATTACATCGGATCAAAACCAAACTCGGTCACATGCTTGCATATAACCCAATGCAGAAGCCTATTGATTTCTGGTATGGTACCCCCAAGGTCAAGGTCACAGTTGCTAAAAATAGACAAAATTTTCATTAAAATTTTGGTTTCCGGATGATAACTTGAGTAACCTGCATCTGATCAAAACCAAACTTGGTCACTTGCTTACTTATCACAAAAGATATAATCCCATAGATTTTAGGGTTGATACAAATGTTGACAAGGTCAAAGTCACAGTTGCTAAAAATAGATTATTATTACATATAAGACTGTTTCTCAGATTATTTGTTGGAACTACGTATTATATCAAAACCAAACCAGTTCCAATGCATATTTATCACAGGAGAAAGATCCTTTTTTATAATTATTTGATACATGTATATATATATTGTACATAGTTATGCCTTTAATAATTTAAGGGTTCCGATTGCAAGGAGGCGGGGGCATCCGTGTCCTATGGACACATTCTTGCATTTTTTCATATACACTTCTATTTGAATTTAAAGTCATATCCCAATGCAAATAGTGTAGAAATACTTCCAAGATTATCAGAGAATATGTTAAGATTATTTTAACTCCCTCGAAGGGGTGCGCATTATTAATGTTATTTTTTTTTAAAAGCTCTGGAATGAATAAGAATTTACTGTTGTCGACCCATTGAAATCCCAATTTTTTCCACAAATTCAGTTTTCTTTTAACTCGCAGTATTAAACAATGACGTACTAATATACTTTAAGGAAACTTTTTTCTTAAGTTTCACCCTAAGATTTTTCATCTCTAGGTAAAAAAAACACCCCTATCTTAGAAGTTTTAAATTCAGTTCAGAAATCACCATGAGGTGTATACTGCTGTATTGCATATAAAGAAGATTCAGAATTAGTTATCCCTAACTTGCTCACTTGCTTTATATAAACTTATAGAATTAAAAATGAGAGAATGATTATCATAGGCATGCTTTAAGTGTTGGTTAGTAGTACAAAAGATTAATCCTATTATTAAATGTTCACCAAAAAGCTGGGAAATAGATATTCCTCCACACATATGACTTGTATCAAAGCTTTATAACAGTTCACCATACTATTTTTCATAATGTTTTGGAAGCTACAGGAAAAGTCTAATACAAACAATACCAGAGTTGCATAAAGACAGTAAATTCCGTTATGCTGTCACGTGTTTCAAGGAGTAACCTCTCATTTGCAGCATTAAAATCAAATAATATGGAAAGCCATAATCCAAAAATAGTCCAAAAAGAATTACTCAATTCTAAAAAATATCGAAATAGGAAGCCAAATCCATAATACTGAACTTCAAATAGGAAGAATTACTTCTAATGCCAAATATCATACTTTCATTTGTTTTTATATTCTATGTCATTCAAAACCTGGATATTTTAATGCGGGTATTTTAGCGTAATTAATTAAAGGAGTGTATGACAAGATGGATATTTTATTTTTATTTATGGTAAATATTCTAAATTTTGTGTTGTATTCATTCCAATTACAATAAGTAAAAGGCAGTCATCTACCCCTACCTCGAGGTCTATTACCCCAAGATGTCAACACTTTCAGATTGCGCAAGCTAGGTACCTTATATGATAAATTATGTCAGAAAAATCTTAATGAAAGACTTATTATGTATTGTCAAAGCTAGCAAAACAAAAGGTGCACATAATAATTGTGCTAAGAAGAGTTGAGATAAAGATGCTTGCGTTTTAGACTAAAAACTACGTACCGTATGAAATAAAAATAAAGAAAAATTAACAATAATTTGCTCTAAAGTGAAGATGCACATTTTTAAGTGTTCTGAACAATTGTGCAAGAAGTACTGGATTAAGGGGGTAGACCTGGGGTAGGAGGAGATAACTCTGTTTTTTTTTCTTTTATTACTCACACAAACAAATAGAATCATTACAATAAGTATTTTCAAAATTTTTAAATTGTAAAATTTTTTCCACACAGCAAATGAATATCAATTTCATCATGAAAACAAGTACCCAACATCTAGTTATTTATAATGAGTGCATTTTACTCTACATTTTTGCAATGCTGTCCAAAGATAATGATAATATGTAAAAGTCAGATTTCTTCCGAGGGAGGTAATTTATAGCAGAGATTCAGTAATTTTATTGATTTTTACCCACTTTATTTTAAATTAAGAAAAAATGGGACGGTAGAATTTTCTAAGATTTTTATATATCTTACATATACCAGTTTTCTTTCTATTCTCAGTTTTTGGTGAAAATTAAACGACAGAATTTTTTACAAGAAGTGTTTAATAGTGATCAAATTAGAGTAAAAATATCAGTCTATAATATTCAGAACACCCATCTATTTCAGTTCAAACTAGTTAAATTTACTATCATTATTCATGCTTACTTTCACACATGTCTAAACTACAGAATTTTGCATTTGAAATAATTTGATATCAAATACAAATTTAATTAGAGCCAAATTTATACACCACAATCAAGTCCTGAACGGACCAAATAATATGAGGAAACAGTGTATCTTTGATGACCACTAGCCATAAAACGGGACGGTAAAAATTGTTGAAAATTGCTGAAAGTCGACATGAACATGTGTAGTTTTAATACTGAAAATATTTAGAAAAATTAAATGAGTGGACAATTTCAGGCTTCCCCAGGTCTACCCCCTTGAAGATGTACAAATCACATTATTTGTTATAAGTTGGACATGTTCATATAAGACGAGGGTAAAGGCCTCATGTATGCGTCAACCGTCATTGAAGAAATAATATGTTGAAGGTTAAATCGCTAGCAAGAGTCAGGTGAAGTCCGATAGTGACGATGAGACATCTCAATGCTTTCTGTTGACAAATAAAACATTTTGGTTGCAAGTTGCGGGTCAATTACTTAATTTTTTGTCGAATCAACTCATAATGGCCACCATTAGACTTCCAGAATGTCAGTTTCAAGCACTCTTTCCATCCCGGCTGGGGGTAGTTTTCAATACATTATATGTATTAATAATCAACTCGTGATGGGGACAATAAGACTTTCAGGGAATGGTCAAGCGTTCTTAATAAAGGGGTAGTTTTCTTTACGTAACGAACATCTGTTTGTGAAGTACTTGTATTTGGTTGACATTCTAGCATATTTCTCATTAATATACATATTCGCCGCATACTGGGGCAAAAAGGGCATGGGCAGACTTTGCTGTGCTTCTGTTCAGTTAAGGATCGTGAAAGGATAAAAACGAAACAACGTAAGAGAGAATCAAATGTTCGCACACATGTTCTTGTATTCCTACCAGACTAAATTCCCTCTTGTAAAAGCTCATAAAATTAAAGATGTTAGATCCTTCAATCTCACTTCTTGAAACATTGATGATGCATCTTGCTAAATGGAACCCATCAATGATTTCTCAGTAGATATACTTATACACGTAAAGAATGTCTTTTATTTCCATGTAATGAAATATAAGATGCGCGGTTTGTTTTATTTCAATTTACTGAAATAGACCTTATCCGAGTTCTGGTATTTAGATTCACCAGCTGTTGTTTGTCCGCCCTACGTCACAAACGTGTCCGCCCCATGTGACCATGAATGTACTTCAACAACATAGTTTCATGACGTCTTAGGCTTTATGACGTAACGTTTTCTATACTGTGACGTGGTCTTGTAAATCCTGATACAAGAGCTCGGATATAGTCTATTGAAGATAATATGAGTTATTGAACATCATCAGTCTATCGTAAGGTAATATTGTGGAATTAATTGGTGTGCTTTTGCAGTAATAAGGTTTCAAGACAATGCAAAAACAGATCGATAACTAAGGGTGTACACTTGTGTCAGTTGAAATACCAATGG
Source organism: Modiolus philippinarum (assembly GCA_002080025.1). Taxonomy (NCBI): domain Eukaryota; kingdom Metazoa; phylum Mollusca; class Bivalvia; order Mytilida; family Modiolidae; genus Modiolus; species Modiolus philippinarum. Next base: position 10,587 of record MJUU01017323.1, on the reverse strand, counting down.
TTTGTTGAAATATCATCACGTCAAACTCCACATATATATTGTGGACCAGAAAGTCCAGCATGCTAGTTTGTCGGTGTATGGTAGAAAGATTTGAAATAGCTGTTTAAAATGTTTATAGTGAAGAAAATGAGTTATTTTACAGTACCTGTTTCCAGAATTATAAATGATATGAGCTGTAAGAATCCTCATATGAAAGTATTTGAGAAATCACAGCTACCTAAGCGACATCACTATGCCAACAGTAAGAGAATAGAGGATATTATTATTGATGTTCAGGATAAATGGCTATTCACATTCAGGTTTGTAATCAACAACATCTAAATACAATTTCTGGTAATACACATCGATAAGAATAATACTAAATGGAATTAAAAGGTGATATAAGATGTTATATAATGAAGAGTAAATGTATTGCACAAGAAGGCCCATTCTATACATTGCTCTTGTTGAACTTCAGATGCAATATTTTTACACTTTAATACATTGAATTCATGAATTGTATTCAAGTCAACGATACAAATTAAGTTGTATCATATATTATATTAGTAAGAGACTTGCGTACCTAGAAGCCTAAGGGGAAAACATAGAAATTCAAAGGTCCAAAACATTATGACAATATAAAGATAATATAGGTAGAAAATTCAGAACGAAAAAAAGCCAAATAGAGAACCCGACCGGACAAAAACGTCACTAAAACAAAAACGTAATACTGTAGTCCATAACAATACAAAATCTTTTCAAGGGACTGTACCTAAACAATGTTTTTACTGTTGCCCTTTCTGGAACAGATAAAACCATTATTATCATTTTATCAAAGTGGGCCATCAACAGTCATTAAGTTGTGTTGCGTGTAGCAATGCAATTTCAGTAAAGAAAACCACTGAATATGTTTTTCCACAAAGCCCTAAGATAAACCATTTCACTGCTTGCAGTCGCCTTAGAACAGGTACGTACATCAAATCATAATTTTTGGAAGGCATTGCTGAGAGACCATTATGACAATATTTTATTCAAACTGTTCCTTTCCCGATGATGGTTATCTTTGATTGGGTTATCAAAATTATAATCACAATATTTGATTTGGACCATCCACGGATGTTTCTGACCAACTGTTCTCCTAAATAGCACAATAGAGTTGGATTGAATTTTCCACTAGAATCCTGTAATTAACTGTAATGCTGGTAGTTATCTTTTATGCCATTTAAACAAAGTAATAACAATTTAAAGGGACCATCCAAAGATTATTGTGATGAAATGTACCAGAATTTAGCAGAGTATTTTAAGACAAGACATTTAAATGAACATTTTGTATTTCTTGATAAGGTTTGAATGTATTTCTTGAAAGGGTTCATTGGTTGACTACTTATGACGGATATAAAACGAATACAGTAACTTAATTTTAGGGGACTGATAAGTAATCAGCTGTGCTTATTATTTAGTAGTAAACCATGCATATATACTATGCATATGTCGAATCATGTTTTAGTTTAAAGTGCCCATATATCATGGTTTTATTATGCCAAGTTTTCTTGCAATAGACTCGATGAATGCCCTGTAGTTGTTTATATGTTATGATTGTCTTCTATGAGTTTTTGTCGGGCAACGGATGACAGCTGTTGTAAGAACACTTTGCCAGTTAATTTTATGTTTGTTGACAAATCTGCAGCCATGAAGAAATGGTAACATGGATATAGCGATGATCGACATTTAGCAATGAATTACACTCAACCGGTGTTAGGGCCGTCTTGAACTTATTATGCGGTATGAGCATTGCTCATTGTTGGAGGCCTCAAGATGAGAAACAACAAGAAAAGCGTTTTTCATTGCTTGGTTTAATCATGTGTTTTTCTAATTAACAAAATTGATCATGTTTCTTTCTCCTTTAATCGTGATTGAGGCAGACAGAGTTTATTAAACTCGGAAGTAGTGTTAATGTATTCTAGTAGGTCAAGGAATTGTCCTCGTAATTTCATTCTGAATCCAATTAAGCCTGTTGCATCCTAACTTAGGAAAATATGCGACTTCATTTAACACTGATTATTTACTAATAACAGGATGGGTGTCATTCTTAACTTTGATTCATAATTAATATTGTCATCATATGGTAAATTTCATACATTTATTTTGAAGGTCATTGAAGAGTTATCAGAAGAAGTATTGTGTTGGTGGTAACCATGGATATGACAATATGTACAAGTCTATGAATGTAAATGAATTAATCTTTATGTTGTCTTTGATTTTGTTCCATGAGTAAGATGATTGGGAAGTACACTAAATATTTTTTGAGGGGAAGATTCTAATGATTATATCTGATATATTTGTTTTCAGTCAGTGCAAATATGCATATTCCCATCTACAGCTAGATAATATATATATTTTTTTTATATTTAATACAAGCAAACTTACTTTCACTAACTTTGACTTTATCATCTTGTTTCATTCAGATGGCGTAAGACCACAATGTGTCATGTTTTCATATTACTGTAGTCATTGCCAAGATTTATGAAAAGTATGCATGTTAACTATTGGAATCTGTGCAAACAAATACATACCGAATTGACTATTTTTTATGCCCCTGCCGCTAGGCGGTCGGGGGCATTAAGGTTTACCCTGATCGGTACGTCCGTACGTCCACCTTTTTGGTTTCCGGATGATAACTTGAGTATCCTGCATCGGATCAAAACCAAACTTGGTCACATGCTTACTTATCACCCAAGACAGAACCCCATGGCTTTCCAGGTTGGTACCCCAAGGTCAAGGTCACAGTTGCTAAAAATAGACAAAATTTCAATAAAATTTTGGTTTCCGGATAACTTGAGTATACTACATCGGATCAAAACCAAACTTGGTCACATGCTTACTTATCACCTAAGACAGAACCCTGTTGATTTCCGGGTTGGTTCCCCCAAGGTCAAGGTCACAGTTGCTAAAGATAGACTAAAATTTCAATAAAATTTTGGTTTCCGGATGATAACTTGAGGTTACTAGATAGGATCAAAGCTAAACTTGGTCACATGCTTGGCTTTCACATAAGACGGAACCCTGTCAATTTCCGGGTTGGTACCCCCAAGGTCAAGGTCACAGTTGCTAAAAATAGACTAAAATTTCAATAAAATTTTTGTTTCCGGATGATAACTTGACGTTACTACATAGGATCAAAGCCAAACTTGGTCACATGCTTGCCTATCACCCAAGACGGAACCCTATTAATTTCCGGGTTGGTACCCTCAAAGTCAAGGTCACATTTGCTAAAAATAGACTAAAATTTCAATAATATTTTGGTTTCCGGATAATAACTTAGGTATACTACATCGGATCAAAAGCAAACTTGGTCACATGCTTACTTGTCACCGAAGACAGAACCCTATTGATTTCCGGGTTGGTACCTTCAAGGTTAAGGTCACAGTTGCTAAAAATAGACTAAAATTTCAATAAAATTTTGGTTTCCGGATGATTACTTGAGTATACTACATTGGATCAAAACCAAACTTAGTCATATGCTTACTTATCACCCAAGACAGAACCCTATCGAATTCCGGGTTGGTACCCCCAAGGTCAAGGTCACAGTTGCTAATAATAGACTAAAATTTCAATTAAATTTTGGTTTCCGGATGATAACTTGAGTATACTACATAGGATCAAAACCAAACTTGGTCACATGCTTGCATGTCACCTAAGACAGACCCTATCGATTTCCGGGTTGGTACCCCCAAAGTCAAGGTCACAGTTGCTAAAAATAGACTAAAATTTCAATAAAATTTTGGTTTCTGGATAACTTGAGTATACTACATGGGATCAAAACCAAACGTGGTCACATGCTTACTTATCACCCAAGACGGAATCCTATCGATTTTCAGGTTGGTACCCCCAAGGTCAAGGTCACAGTTGCTAAAAATAGACTAAAATTTCAATAAAATTTTGGTTTCCGGATGATAACTTGAGTAACCTGCATCTGATCAAAACCAAACTTGGTCACTTGCTTACTTATCACAATAGACATAATCCCATAGATTTTAGTGTTGATACCCCCAAGGTCAAGGTCACAGTTGCTAAAAATAGATTAGTATTACATATAAGACTGTTTCTCAGATTATTTGTTGGAACTACACATTATATCAAAACCAAACCAGTTCCAGTGCCTATTTATCACCACATTTTTGTGTATTATACGAAAAAATCAATACATCAATACCTTGGAATGGAATCACTAATTAATGAACACTGTTGAGCCAATGGTGATTTATATTTAATCGATTTGTAGCGCTTCAGATTAATTGTTTTTCGTCAATTAAAATTTAGTTAAATAATTGTCATGCAAGGCAAATTATAAGTACACTTCAATTTAATAAATAGTTCGTTTTAGGTGGTATATATTTATATTCAAAAGGACTGGATTCCGATTATACTTCTCACTGGTATTTGAGGAGATCGTTTCCGCCTTCAATTGCACGAGAGTTCCTATCTCGAAAGTCCCGTATTATCCTTTGTTATAATTATTTGATATATTTATCGTACATAGTTATGCCTTTAATAATTTAAGGGTTTCGATTGCAAGGAGGCGGGGGCATCCGTATCCCATGGACACTTTCTTCCATTTTTTCCCTTAGATTGCAATTTCGACAGCTTATGTCTATAAATGCAGAATTTATTAAATCTACAAGAATGATCGCTTCTTTTCTAAAAGGAAGTAATACAGAGTACAGACGTACAACTAAAACTGATAAAATATTTTTCGAACGGATATGGAGTAAATGAACATGAGACCATAACACATATGTTAACTCCAACTGCAATAATTTTAATGAGCTGTATGGTCATTTGGGAAATTAATTCTTCATTAGCACAACTAGATCCAAATCACAGGGAATCCGTAATTTCCGAAAATGTTTCAAATGCATAAAACCAAAACGAAATCCGAATAATCGGCAACATCAAATAAAGCAAAGGACAAAACTACGATCGGGGAGTTAAACCTTAGGTTTTAGAATTTAAATAAATTTAGATCATATTTATATACGAAGTGTACACATGAGATTTAATCTCATGTACAAGTACACTATATCTAAGAAAAATAAATAAAATACATCTCAAAATGTACAATTTTAATTTTAATCCCAGCATATTGGGTTGGTTTACGTTTTAGATGGATCGTTCAAAGAGGTATAGGAGAACTACATGTTGGGCGGATCCTGGGTTCTTACTTTCTTTGAATTTTTAATTTTCATTGAATTTTACTACAATAATAAGTTAAGAGTCTAAAATCCTATATTTTATTAACAACTCTGACTCACGTCTTGATAATATCTCAATTTAGAGGAATGATGATTTATCCCTTTGGTTTTGATTGATCATAACGAATATAAAACATTATGCAAATGAATGTTCAGAATATAAGGTCAGAGGTCGAAAAAGACTTTTGGTGAATTTTAATATTTCAAAAATATCTAAAAATCTACTCAGAAAATTGCTTCCATTATCATTGTTTATGTTTTAAGATGTTCTGTTACAGCTATAAAACAAAAAGCAATTACCTCATGCAACTTTAATAGCGTACCTTTTCTCTGGTAAAGAAATTCTCACTTTAAAAAAATATCAAATATAAATAATGGTCGGGCATCAGTAATATATCAAAAAATGCGTAATTAACATACATTTAATGAGCGTTAAAAGGGATATGGAGTGTTGTGCATTTTAAACAATTTTTTAAATAATGGATTTCCTTTGTTTGGGTTCTAGCGCTGCTGATGAGGAATTAATTTCCGAAATGGCCATACAGCTCATAAAAATTATTGCAGTTGGAGTAAACATATGTGCTATGGTCTCATGTTCATTTACTCCATATCCTTTCGTGAAATACCTTATATAGGATTTTGTCTTTTATTGCAATGTGGAGTTGGTAAAACAATTCCCCGTGGTAGAGATGTATGCTCTTTATTTTTCTTAGAGATGGTGTACCTGTACATGAGATAATATCTCATTTGTACTTTTTGTTCAATTACTATTATCTAAATTTACGTAAATTCTAAAACCTAAGAATCAACGCCCTCCATCGTAGTTTTGTCCTTAGCTATATTTGATATTTCTGATCATTTGGATCTCGTTCGGTTTTGTGCATTTTAAACAATTTTTTAAATAATGGATTTCCTTTGTTTGGGTTCTAGTGCTGCTGATGAGGAATTAATTTCCGAAATGGCCATACAGCTCATAAAAATTATTGCAGTTGGAGTAAACATATGTGTTATGGTCTCATGTTCATTTACTCCATATCCTTTCGTGAAATACTTAACAAATAATATAACAGATGTCAGTATTTTGAAATGTAATAGACCAAACCCGTCAGTCTGCACCAGCTAGTATACCTGTTCCAGACCATACGCGTATTTGGACCGTACGCGTACGGTCCGGACCATACGAGTATTTTTTCGAAATACCCATACGGTCGGACCGTACGCGTACGGTCTGGCCATTTCAAAGTCTTGCGTGTTCTTGGATAATATAATCATTAAATTAATATACCGTATACAATATAATTTAATGATTTAAGCTCTTATGTTTAGAAACAAATAAGATTTTCAAAAAATTGTTATTTTAAAGAAAATATAAGACAAAATAAGAATTTACTTTACTGTAGTTATGTTTTGGAGATACCTTTATAAAACTGACTTATTAATTGAACGTTATTTGAGATAAGAGAAGTTTCGTAAGAAAATAAATGGAATGTTAATTGAAATAAAATATATGGTCTAAGGAAGAACAACATTTTCCCAATTACCCCAAAAGGGTGCAAATCCCAAAATCTCGTAAAGTACGGCTTTTTAAATATAACAGCGGAAATTTCAATGTTCCAAAAAGGAATACCCCCTGCCCACGAACAAAACTTTTCAATGTAAAAATGAGGTTTATGTATCACCTTTATTTGTGTGAAATTGTGATTTTTTTTATTTCATATATTTCATTTCAGTTATATTTGTAGTTTATTATTTTCATAAAGACCTATAGATACGGCTTTCAATGGTAGTTATTGCTATCATTTTTGACTGTAACTTACTTCTTTGTTTGAAGAACGAGTGCAGTGCCTGTCTTTTTCTTTGTACTAATACGGTCTTAATATACGCGTTTAGTCCAGCTCGTAGCAGACCGTACACGTATACTCATACGGTCCGACCGTACGCGTATGGTCTGGAACATACCCACCTTAAAATATCAAATGAAATAGAATCAGAAGAAAAACTTAATCAAAAATACGTTTCAAAAAGTGTATTTCCTAAAATTTGAAATTAGCTTTCATATAATTCGCAAATAATGGAGTTTATAAAATATTTATATTAAGAATTATTATAACGGATTGTAAACTTAGAACTTTGAATGGGGAAATAACAGCTACAACACACAATACAATGTAAGCATAGAAATAATTTGCTTACATTGTAATGTTTCTTATAATAATAACAAGATAAAGACCTGAAAGGTCTAATAAGATTATAATAAGATTAGTTTTAACTATAACTAATCTAAAACATCAAAACATTATTATCAGCAACATCAGCATTGTCTTGTGTGTTAACTTGCGAAGTATTATTAATATTTCCGTCCTCCTTTCCTTGACAGATGCATACACCAGTGCTTCTGATATTTTTACTAAAGAAGATACACAATTCATTTCAAATAATATGCTACCTCTGCATATACGGGGAGAGAATCTTGGAAAATACTCACTAGTGATACCCCACAGTCCGTTTTATAAATAGAAAAAATTATCCTGCTTTTAGCCCAATAAATCAAAACTGGATCATGGGAAATAATTGTGACCAGGCAAAAATGTTTGACTAGAGTATACTTTGTTTGCCTAAGGTATACTATCAACGATTAAAATCAAATTAGCCGTGTGTCATGCTGGTTGACTAAACTCCAAAAATTAGCCAGATATTAACTACAGATTGCTGCACTATACATATGGGATATACTACAAGGAGCTAAAGATATAGAGAAATAGTGGGCTAAACGTCATTTCTTGGATACTTTTAAAACATGATTTACATTGTATATCATATAAATATTGTATTAACTCTAACAGTATTTTATACCATGAATAAATCTTAATTCCAGGCTTTATTCTTGGCGCATGGCCCATCCTTTAAACAAAATGTTACAGTGGAACCGTTTGAAAATATTGAGTTGTACAACTTAATGTCAGGTAAATATTGTACTGTAAATGTTGCAAGATTCTAAATGGTCTGTATGAAGAAGAGATAAGGAATAAGGGTGCGTTGTTTTCCATTGCGTATTTACACTCCGAATACGTTTAAAATGACGTAACAACGATACATACAATATATTACTGTGATCAACTAATGTGATATGATACAGCCATATTGTTGACATTCACCTGGCCAACAGAGTATGAAAATACGTATAGTTCATAATTAAATAATCTTGGTAACTAAAGTGTTTCGTGTTTATTGTTGCATCTTTTACATCTATTTGATGAAGAAAATTCTGCTACTATAGGCTTTTTCAAAAAAGAGACACATAATAGACCATATCCGAGCTTTTGTATCAAGATTTACGAAACCACATTTCAACACGTCACAGTATAGAAAACGTCACGTCATAGACCCTTCAACGTCATGAAATTACGTATTTGAAGTAATTTCTTGGTCACATTGGGCGGACATGTTTGTGACGTAGGGCGGACAAATCTATTTTTACCAGAACTTGGATATGGTCTACTGTCACTCTCCTATAATGTTCTGTCTCGTCACAATATCGAAAGTCTCATCACATTCTACTGCAAAGTGTAATCACATATTTGTGAGTCTACACGACGGTAAATGTTATCTGGTATGAAGGGTGTAGTACTTAGTATGTTGAGTTGTGTTTTAAGAACTCTTACATACTCCAAGTATGTTGATTTTTTTTTTTGCGGTTAATGCCTCCCTCTGGGAACGTTAGTTCATATTATCGCCTCTGTCATCTCGGGCTATGTTTTCCTTATATTACATTAGAATTCTATACACAACAGGTAAAAATAATGTACTATACATCTCTGACTTTTGTTGTTATCCTCTACTATGATTCAAAGCAATCCCCGAATTCACGTAAACTGTTGAACTCGTTAGATGAGGGTGGTAGGTACTTTAAAGCTGTCATATATGAATTAATTAGAAGTAATCTTCCTTCAAGATAGCATACTACTGTTGCATTTTAAGCTGAAATCCAGCAATTGTTCGTTTGGCAACTCCCCCCCCCAAAGCCCTTTGCTTTCAAGTACCAAAACTCCTAGATAGCGTTAATGTTACTGTGGATACTTGATTCAAACGAATCTAAGATGGTGTTTCTTTGCAAAATATCCTCATTAAATCGATTTGCAATTTGAGTTTTCTTTTGCATTGGAATAATTTTGAGCAATGAAGAGAATATATCAAGCATATACTCATCTCAGTCTAGTATTCTTGCTCCACGTCCTCACCCTGTAGAATATCCACAATTTAATCGTTTAAGTGACGTGAACTTTTCTTCTGTAAAATAAAATGACGAATAGTCTGAGCTTTCTCTGTGTCAATGTTTTTCTTTCTTTCTTTCTGTTAAACTTGGAAAGAATTCTCGTGGTTGCAGCTTTGAGGATTATCCGTTGAAACTTGAGTTTGCTTTCTATCTTATGGTATTAAATTATTCCCACCTTTTCAACAAGGGATCAAAATTTTAAGAAGATATAAGGAATACATACAACAATACGTTACCAAGGGTGTTATAACAGAATTTCCAAAGAGCCAAAGTCCATGAGACAATAGGCAAAGAAGTGCAAAACCACTTGAAAAATTTACAACCACAATGGGCATGACTTGATACAGGCATTTTAACAGAAATAATGGGTTAAACTATTTATATGGCGCGCGAACTTTCCCTTCCTTTGCGGCAGTGTCCGGTAGCAACTAGACAACAATTGCTTTTGGAAGGTCGTAGAAAGTAAAAAGTAATGTTCGTCCTAGTGTTAAGTAAAACATGAATCTTGAACGTCAGTTCGGACCGAAACTTCAAATTGTTCCACAAGGGACTTTTATCAATCAAGGTATAGATTAACTTTCTATGTTAGCGCCATATTCTGAACTGTTTTTTTTTTTTTTTATTGTCATAACAAATACCTTACCGTTGAATGAGGAAATTTATCGATTTTTTTAAGCATTTACCTTCGTTCACAAAAATAAATTCGTTGTTTATCAAAGTAACTTAGGTATTTTGTTTTTTATATCCTGCCTGTCGTTCGAAATGTTTTGATTTTTTCAGGTGGATTAGGTTATATCTGTAGACTAACATCTTTAGGGTCAAATTAACAGTGAAGGAATATGGAGTAAATGCACATGAGACAAATACATGGTAAAACTAAGCAATGGAACAACGCTTTTATTGTTGTTCCTCGGTTAAAGTTTAAAGTGAAAATTTTGTTGATTAATTTTCTGTTGTTTATCATATTTGAATTAATCTAAGTGCGATTTCTTGGCAATATGATCGCATCTAATTCAAATATCAGCCTATTTTTGCACACAACAGAAAGTAACCAAAACTGAATTGAAGATATGTAAAGAGTCA
>MJUU01017320.1:11035-21098 GCA_002080025.1 Modiolus philippinarum | reverse complement strand
AAAAACTATCTTCCAGATGACCATATGAAAATAATGACCCTGTTCAAGGCAACACTAGTAAAAAAAGATACCCTGTTTAAGACAGATGATTGCAAAAACATCACCCATATTCCTGCGGCATACTGGCATACTAGCAAAATAATAGCCAGTAGACCCCCCCACACACACACGGGAGTACAGGAGTACATGTTGTAAGTGTTAGATGTATTGGAAAGACAAAATATTTTTTAAGGTTAGCTATAACACTGTAAACAAAATGTTTTAATTTTACCTCATCTCGTTAGCTGTAACACGTTAGACAAAATGTTTTAATTTTACCGCATCCCCTCCGAGTCCACGTGGGCTCACAACATCTGACTTGGGAGGACGATTTTACTGCGGCTGTATTTAGAGGCAATATGTTATGGTATTGTATAAAGTATTTAGTAGACACCAAAAAAAATGGTTTTAGTTGTACTGAGGATACTAAACTGACACGAGGAGACGAGTTTAGATTTGTTTTTTACTTTTACTTACATTACATGTCGAAATATTGGGCTGTTTTACCCCTTTTCATCTTTTAAATTCAGATGTCTTTTTATTTTTGTTTTTATTTTGACTTTGCCCAATTCAGGTGGTTAACAACACTACTGACTGTTGTATAAAATGTTAAAGTATTTTTACTATACTATTTACCTGCATGTATTTGGCGCAAATGAAAAGTTTTTCATTTTGCGCAAATGAAGTACAGTTTGTGGCGCAAATGGAATTTTTTTTTTGCGCAAATGAAATACTAATTGGCGCAAATTCAATGCACCGGTCACACTTATTGAAACAGTTCTATAATTTTGTGATTTTTACAAAGATTTATTGAAACGGTTCTATAATTATCTATATATGTAGTGTTTTGTGAAATAATCAGAACAGATTGAAATACATGTACCACTGCATGCGTTGCGAAGTTAATATGTGAGCAGTACAGGTTAAAAAAATATCCGTTTTTCTCCTTCTATCAAAATCGATTTCGAAAGTGTGTCTTTGTCTGTTTCCTGGTGTTATATACCTGAATTGATATTTTACATGTACTAATTGCCGTTCGGCACTCTCCCCTTTTCCAATCGGTGTTTTTTAAGGGATTATCCATAAACCACCCTTTCAAGCAGGTAGCTTATTTTATTTTTTAAAATATCGCGAAAGTAAAACGCCGTTTCGCGGATTTTCTACAAGACGTCACAGACGTGTTAGGAAACAATGTAAATGCGCTGTTACGTGCGTACAAACAATAGGCTGTTTGGTCTTTAAAACTAACCTATATCTTTTATATTTTTGATATGCAATTTGTATTTGTTTATTCTTTAGTCGTTGTAGTGTTTCTATACTAAAAAATAAGAAAAAATTTAAGCAGAATTTTCCCGAAGTTGTCGAACTGAACTATAGTCTCTTGAAATGGCGGGTAAAATGGAAATAATTCGAATCTGTCTTCAAACCTAGGCATGATGAGGCAAATATTGTGTATAGGATTGCCAGGGTTTGTTTTCTGTATCAGAAGTTCAACTCCTCCTTTGAATGTTGAAATTGTTACGATCTTTCGTACTGTAAAAAAGCATTTTTAGGTGCTTAAATAAGCAACGAAGACATCTTAAAATTCTAATTTTTGTTAGTACTTTAATGATCTTTAGCAATAATTACGTTTCAATTACATCTAAATTAAAAGATTTTTGGAGGAATTATAGAAAGATATAATTTTGTATTAAATATTAACTGATAAAAGAGTAAGTCAGCACAGCTCATTGTTGAAGGTCTATGGTAATTTCAAGATGAAGAATAAAAATAAAAGCGTTTTATTTCCTTTGCTTGGATCTACCATGTATTTGTAAAGACTTTGTCTCATGCACAATTACTCCGTATTACCTTGCCGTTTATTCGAGATTATAAGTTGATCAAGTTCCTCAGAAAGCACCTTGACTTCGTCAGCAAAATCAATCAGTTGAGCTATTTGAGTACAATCCGAGGGCACATTGTGTCTCTGTCTTTCTGTATACCATTGTACCAACAAAGGTCATTTCAGAATAAAGCATATATATAACACGACTTCTGGTACGTAATATTTATATCCAATGGTGGTTTTATTTGAGTTCTTTCTTGTAAATAGCTTTAACCACAGCACATAATTACTGAAGGTTATGATCATTTTACGCCAGGGCGTGGGTTAAGAGAGAGAGAGGGACCAAGAACCCCAATTTGAGTCCTTGTCAGATTGAGTAAGATCATTTCGATCTTAAGTACGGAGTTGTGCAAACAAACTACGCAGATAAGTAAACAACTGACCTAAGTGTGTATTTGAAGATAAAGAAACCGGTAAGTGCCTCTCTACATTAAATGAGAAAATGTTGTTGTACCTGCAGACAATGCTTCTAATAACAGTTCTTGTATGTAAAGCACATTATTACAACTGCCTCATCGACGATTACAATACACAGGGTAGTACAACATACAAAAGAGTTTCATTTGACAAAGACGAAATCCTTTCCAATCACAGATCATTCATGTCCTCCTTGAATATCCATACTAAAAAAATAATCAAGACCTGCCATACCTATATTGGCTGCCAAAATTACACAAAATCTATATAAGAAAATATACATCGCAGGATCTTCATCTTGCTCAACTACTGAATTGTCAAATGAACTAACTAAGATTTTGTCTGCAGTCGAAGACAGACATAAAGCATACTGTAAAACCATTCATGCCATATTTGAAGGATTTATTGGAAAATCTTATATCCTGTTCATTTTCTCAAATATATTCGCTGAGAACATTTGAGTTTTCCGCACTGTATACCACTCTTCCTCATGATAAACTAAAATCACGAATCTAAGGTATCATTCAAAAGCCTATGCCGTTTCAAAAAAACAATTGTTGTTTTAGGTTGTAAATCCACATTAAAAAAAAAAACAGTTTAAAGGAAAGTATGCTACGATGAAAAACAGGTACGCTTGATTTTCTAATTGATAATGTATTTGCCACATTTGGAGGTGTTATTTATCAACAGCAAGTGGGCACATCAATGGGCACTAAATGTGCTCCTCTACTCGCAGACTTGTTTTTATATTCCTCTGAGACTGAATTTCTTTAGGACTCGTAATAGATCATAACATAAAAGATGCTAGATGCTCCAATATTACTTAATGATATACTGATGATTTTCTGTCCGTCTATAACGCATTATTGCTAAATGGATCCCATTACTATATCCGCCGGAAATAGAGATAAAGGAATCGACAGAAAACACTAGTTCTACATCATTTTGGACTCCAATCTCGAATTTGACTAAAATGGTCATCTTAGTACTAAAATTTACGACAAAGGGGACGATTATCAATTTCCCTGACATGGACAGTAATAGTCCAGCTTCTCCTGCTTACGGAGTGTATGCTTCGCGGTTGATTCGTTACGCGATAGCTAGTACGAATTATACAGACTCTCTCATAAGAGATAGTAATCTCGTAAACGCCTTATTAATCAAGGACTTACAAAAATACGTCTCATACGATCATTAAAATTTTTTTGATAGATAACAGTCCCTTGTGGAAAAAATTAAAAGTTTCAGTCCTAACTCTTCAAGATTCTTTTTTTAACTTAGTATTCGGATTATCATTTCTTTTGACTGTCTACGACCTTTCAATAGCAATTGCTGTTGAGTTGATACCGGACACTATCGTAATGGAAGGGGAAGTTCGGCATGCCATAAAACCGGTTTAACCCACCATTTCTTTTGAAATACCTGTACCAAGCCAGAAACATTGCGGTCGACAATTTTTCTGGTGCTTTCCACTTGATTTAACTTTTTGTCTCATGCACTTCGGTTCTTGACCACTCTGTTCGGTAATTTTGTTATCACCCCCATGTATGTTATTCAAAATGTAATAAATCCGATGATCGTAAAAAGAATTAATAGATAACAGTCCCTCGTTTAAACATTTGAAGTTTCGGTCCAAAATGTGATTCAAGATTCATTGTTTTCCAAATCTTTGTTTGATCTACACTGAAGAGTCATAAGTTGTTGAAATGTGCATATGCAGAACTTAATATGAAAAAGAAAGGAAATGGGGTAAATGTCAAGGAGAAAGCATCCCACATCTAAGTTAAAACGACCCGAAACAAAGCATCTAGGGATCATCGTACAGTCTTCAACACAGTGAGGAACCACACACCATATAGTAAGCCCTAAATGGCCAAAAAAAAGGATAAAAAGGTGAATAAATCAATGGAAACAAACCACATCCAATAATCCAAATATCAAGAAACTAAAATTTTATAAGAAGACAAGGACAAGCCAATGCCCAACATATTCCTGACTTGGCACTGGCGCAAAATTAACTACACAGTTACTTCGGTATTTTATAAAGAAGTGGCGTAAATGAAAATACGGATATAAAAAAACTCTAAGGATCTCCTTGACATCTTAAAATCGAGATCACTATCACATTGTAACAGCATTAAAACCTTTGACTTCTCCAATTTTATACCACCATTCCTCATGAACAACTTAAATCACGGCTGAAAGATTTAATTCAAAGATGTTTCTCCTGTAAAAAAATGGTGAACGAGAATACAAGTACACTGTTATAGGCAGAGAACAAGCATACTGTGTGAAATACGACTCAGAATCACAGAAAAAATAAACAGAGGAAGAAGTGATTAAAATGTTACAGTTTGGAGGACTTGTTTTTTCAACAGACAATCGGAATTCTAATAGGAACAAACTGTGTACCTCTTTTAGCCGGCCTGTTTCTCCACTCATATGAAGCTAAATTCATCGAAGGGTTTCTCCAAAATAAAGATAAAAATCTGGCCCAGTCCTTTAATTTCAGCTTCCTCATATAGATGATATTTTATCACAACACTCGCTTCTCCCAAATCAGCCTCGTTCCTTGATCTTCATCTTGAAATTGACAACAGAGGTACACTACAACCTAGGCTATATGAAAAACGCGATGACTTCACGTTTCCAATAGTCAACTTCCTTTTTCTTTGTAGCAACATTCCAAAAGCAACGGCATATGGAGTTTACATCTCCCAGCTCATTCGCTATTCAAGAGCCTGTGTTCCGTACAGTGACTTCCTTGATAGAGCCCGGTTGCTCACAAAAAGGCTACTTCAACAAGGGATGTTGCCCATAACTTGAGGTCATCACTACATAAGTTTTACGGTCGACATCACAATCTTGAGGACTGCTATTGGATATCTGTTTTCCAGATGACAACAGATCTTTCTCTTTGTCACTAAAGTTTGTTTTTCCTCTACCGGATTTGTGTTTACTACCGTGGTTGACATGTTCAACACGGCGGGTGTCTTATAAGAAGCAGGAGATGCTTACTCTACCGGTGCACCTGATCTCACCCCCATGTTTTTTTATTTTGGTTCGTGTTTTTCATTTTTGTATATTTGCGTGTCTTCATTTTCTTTTCTGTGCCATGCTCATGTTATGTCTTCGTTTCTTTGTTTTTCAGACGTTGCCATTGTCCTTGGATTGTTCTTTTTAGACTGGCGGTTCGGTTCCCACTTACTTTTCGATTTAGATAATATCACTAGATAACGTTCAATGTATAGATGGATATGCACTGAAATTATTTATAGCTTTAGAATATATAAAATAAATTCTGAAATAAAGCAGCTATATGAAACAATATCTGTCTGTTAGCTCTTTTCCTGCGATAGCCGAAGGGAACTCTAGGCTTGCGCTCCGTCCTTTCACGAGTATGTTCGTCTATCTATCAATCCTAATTTTTCCAAAAATGTTTGCAGATATTCATACGATAGTTGGTATATTGTCTGCACCATGAGTCACAGATTATGTTAAACTTTTGTTCCGGTCAATGTATTTATGACGGAGTTAGAAGCCTTGGACATATAAAATTTTGGCGAAATACAAATTTTCCGGACTTTCTTCTTAATCGTTGCAGAGATTCATCTGATATTTGTTATGTGAGTTTACACATTACTATTAGTTATAAATCAAGAGAGAGTTCAGTTCTGGTCCATCAATTTGAAGGGACTAAAAAAAAGACTATTTAAAAGACTACTTTACAGGGTTCCGTCTCATACGATAATATGAAAAAGTTCTGATAGATATAAATTCCTTGAAAAAAGGGTGTTGAAGTTTTTGTCCGAACTTGATTCAAGATTCATTTTTTTGCTCAAAACTGGGATGAAAATTTCTTTTCACTGTCAGTTACCTTTCAATGCAGGCAGTTGCTTTTGTGATGCTGCTTGACACTACCAAAATTAAAAGGGGAGGGAATTGGCGTGCCATAAAACCCTTTAATCTCACTATTTCTTTTGATATACTTGTGCCAAGTCAGCACCGTTGTGCTGCACATTTTTGTCAGATGTTTTTACACCTGTGTAGTCTGTTCGCTTCTTGGACTGGCTCTTAATAGCTCTGTTCTTGGCTCTTAACGGCTCTGTTAACATTGTTATTACCCCCATTCCCTTGGGTTTTCATAGAAGACCTTTGAATGAAACGATTCCGTTGAACAGACGATGGTTGCCATGTGAAAGCAAGTGCTCGCCCTGGCTATGGCCATATGAGCTATAAATATAAATTCATGCAACCATAACATTTTCTATGTGTAATTCGATTTTATCTTATTATCCTTGCACTTTCGAAAGTTCTGGATACGTCTTTGCCTTCGTACCGTCGGTCACATTTTAAAAACAGTTTTGAAAAGGATGTGTTACTTATAAAAATCAAAGTCTAGATTTCAAGCCTCCATTGCTGTCTGTGTCAATGACGTCACAATACACAATGTGACATTTTCAAACTGATGCAAGTTCAAAATTCTAATCGAAATCAAAACAATACACATTTACGTGTCTGAAATGCTTGATTTAGTTAAAAATTGTTCTTAACCTTTATTTCCTTCATAAACTAAGACGAACAAAATTAAAAACATTGTTGTTTTTCATCCCGTTTACTTATATTCCGATACCATTTGCGCATGTGCGTGATATATGGTTATCGAGTATTATACTGGTTGACGATTAACAAGAGAATTTCTGATTAAAAACCAACGTGATGTGTGGAATTGTATATTTTATGTTTATTTTATGTAAAATGTATAGATGTTGATAACTGCAATAATAAGTCGCCCCCTTAGTTATTTGATAACAATAAACGGTAATAATGATTCACATTTTATTAATAATGGATAGCATAGGGTTATTTAAATACTCGTTTAATAAGTAAAGAAACATAATATTTTGCCTTTTTAGACCCTTTTTAGTTAAAAATGATATTATAAAGTAAGAACTTACCTCTAATGTAATTATAATATTGTCTTCAAAAAATAACAAAGCTCAAATTCCCATAATTCAATCAGAGGGCGTAATGGCCACGACGAGTCATCTTGCCATAAACGTATTCAAATTAGTTCTGATACAGAGCACGGTTTTCATTGGTTGAAGATATGATGTGTTCAGATACATATCTCTTCCCTGCACAGCTTCACCTCGACGCCATTGTTTGTTGAACAGAACGAGAACGATTTAAAAAAAAAATCAAACTTTAAATATTATTATTTGTATATAAGTATATGTGGTTTTGTATTATTGTACATAAGTTATAATCTCGTGTATATATTCGTTTATTTTCTCCATAATCATATAAATTTTGGATTTCGAAGATAGCGTCTCTTAAAAGTTCGTGACTCGCATCATTGTATATATATATAGTTTTCGTCGCGACTTTTATCCTTGTATATATCATTAATTATTTGAATTATTCATTTTTTTTTGTATAACTTTTCTACCTAAAATGGCCAGAAGCGTTCTCATTGCAGGTGATTCCAATTTGAAGCAGCTTCCGAAGTTGATGCCAACCAAGTCTGTTCTGTGCGTTCCAGGAGCCAGGATTTACAATGACCAGAAAGGATTCCAGAATGATTTATCGCAGCAGCTGAAAGAGCACCATGATGTTGTACTGTTGCACCTTGGTTCCAATGATGTGTGTGAAAATGTCTTGGATCATGTTATTCAGTATGTATAGTTGTATACCCTCTATATAGTGGGTTCCTTTATATCGTGGTATTCACGTTCATTTCAGCCAAATATTTAACTGTTACGTCAACATTGTCAACGTATATTTGTTCGGCCTAACAGAAGTTCCTTTGGAAGAAATAAAAAAACATTGTTATCATATTTCTTTTTTTATAACATCTTTTGTATAACATTTATTCCGTTAGGAACAAAACCGAAATATTTTTCCCTTGGAAAAGATATTATATAATATTTTATCGTTTTGGAACAAATGTTATGACAGAATTTATGTTCCGTTATAACTGGTACCACGACAATTTGAGCTACCAGTATACCTTGTTATGAAGAAAAAAAAGGTTAGGTTGTTAACAATATATAGTTTTGAGATTCATGATTTTGAAATACATGTTCAATGTAATTTAGTATTCTTTCACATTTTGGAAGGTAACAGGTCTGTTTGCCACGGGTCCTTTTGCCAACCAACTTGGGATTATTTACTTCGCAGTTTGTAATTATGCTGAAATTCTCAATTCCTGTTCTTAAAACATCCAACTCCATGCTTCCTGAAAAAAGGCCCCCCTCATAATTTCAATATTTTAAAAAGTTTGAGAATGTATGATGCCAACTTAACATTCTAAAAGGTTCTGAAGTGCAAGACATATTTTCTTTATTTTGTATATTATTATTACAATAATTTTATTTTTTTGTGTATGCTTAGCCTTCATCATGGATAAGTGCATCTCTTTATTTTTTACATACTTGCCAACCTCTAATGGACCAAATGAGGGTTATGACCCCTCTTTCAAAAAGAAAATGAGGGTCATAGTGCGCAACGACATTTCCAGACCAAGAAAAAAGTACTTACAACAGTTTTAGTCTTGTAAAGGGTAAAAATGAATAGTACAATATTTAGAAAATCATTTAATTTTGCACATTCAACAAAGAATATATCAAAAATACTAGAAACAGTTTAGAAAATTCCAACAGTTTAACCCCAAAACCATGAAAATTGTTTTCTCAATGAGGGTGATGAGGGTCATAATTTGCAAAAGAGGGAGATTTTGAGGGTGATATACTAAAGAGGGTGTGACCCTCAAAATGAGGGTGACTTGCCAACTATGTTTATTTGGAGATGACAAATATACAAATGTAGGTCGAGATTAAAAGAACATAATACCAGTGAAATTGTGAGATAAGAGAATCTCAGACACCCAAGAATAAGATTTCTAGTCTCGGACAAGTCTGAGAGAGACGATTGAAATCTTACCAGAGGGTGTCTGAGATTCTCTTTTATCTGTAATTTGTATGGATTTCCTATGATCTACAGAGACAGATATTCTCAGTGTCACCGAACAGGACACTTTCATGAAAATATCGGTCACTGTGAAGACGTTAACTGCGGATTGCTATGCTGACGTCATGTTTTGGTACTCGTGTTCATACTTGTAATAGGTATGTGATGAAGAATGCAATAAACAATAGATTAGTTGTGCTAAACTAGAAATTTCAGCTTATTTCTATTTATTAGAGAGTTCTATTTATCATTTTCTGAATTACCGATAAAAGAAATATAGGACATTTTGTTTTTGATACGGACTTTATCACGGCGTAACACATCAAGCTTGCCCTAATGGCTCACTTGATACTGTCCGTGTAAAAGTTCATATCAATAACAAAAAGGGCAAGCTTGATGCGTTATGCCGTGATAAAGTCCTAATAAAATATCCTATATTCAATATGTCTCAACTTTTCACGGATGTTTGATTTTTTTTTGTGTATACAATTCTTCACTGTTTAGGAGAACTGTGGTAACTGCTATGGTACAGTGTTAACATGTTAAATGTAAATTTTCCTTACAAAGTTTGCAAGTGACAGGCCAACATTGTAGTCGCCATCTTAAAAGTACAAAGGGGCGTAAAGGGAGGTAATTCTAATTGACTCAAATAACCGATAAATGTTACTTGTCATTCCTAAAATCAAATTGCCCTTCTACATTAAGAATTGAAGATAATCAATAAGATTTCAACTCGACAATTGGACAAGT